>CAHIKZ030000508.1:950000-1080000 GCA_903632075.3 Acanthosepion pharaonis | reverse complement strand
CAGTTCCTATCCAACGAACGCAGGTGTTCCTCAATGCTCCATCCTAGGCCCCACTCTATTCCTTATCTATATAAATGACCTTCCTGACGCCGTAACTTCTCAAGTCGGCATCTACGCGGATGACACCACAATTTATTCCTGCCTCAAAAACAAATCCAGTCTCGCTGACAAAACTCACCTTGCCGTGCGTCTCGAAAAGGACCTCCAATCGATTGTGAACTGGGGCATGATTTGGCTGGTCAACTTCAACGCTTCGAAGACAAAACTGGTCTCTATTAATCACCACAGAGAGCCTTCCTTCCTCCATTAGAATGTCTGACGCTCAACTTCTCGAGCAACTCTCTGCGGCTTCTCGGTCTCACGTTGACTGCTGACCTGAGATGGAATAAATACATCGAGTCAATTGCCTCGTCCACTGCGAGGAAAGTTGGCTCCCTGAGCCGTGCTAGGAAGTTTTTCTCCCCTGAGTCGATCCTCCAGATATACAAATCTACAATTCGCCCTTGCATGGAGTATTGCTGCCATTGCTGGCGCCCCTTCTGTTTGCCTCGGGGTTCTTGATAGGCTCCAGAAGCGGATATGCCCTGGCGTCTCGTCTACAGTCACTTTCTCACAGACGCACCGTCGCCTCCCTCTGTCTGTTCTACAAATACTTTCATGGAAATTGCTCCGAGGAACTGCATTCGCTGGTTCCCAAACTTCATGAGTTCAAGCGCCCTACGAGGCTGGCATCCCGCTCTCACCCTTCACTGTCGAAACTCCTAAATGTAGCCGTCTCTTCTACTCTAATAGCTTCATGTCTCGCACCTCTCGCCTGTGGAACTCCTTCCCTTCTCCTGTTTCCCTGAGAGTTATAATCTCCAGCTATTCAAGTGTAATGTCAATCGACATCTCCAGTTGCCTTAATCTATCTACTACCCTTATCCTTTCTTCTATCACTCCTATCTGATCTTCCTATTTTCTGTAACCCCTTGCGTCCTAGTGGCTCCCCGCCTTGCTTGGGGTGAAATGCTTAAAAAAAAAAAAAAAAAAAAAAGATGTCAGCTTTGAAATGGGATTGAACGTGTTTTTGAGACCAGGACATTTCTTCTGTTGTGGTTTTGATCTTATGATCTTAATGTGATTTTGAAAAGATTTCCTCATCAGTAGGCTAATTATTGTTTAGCTTTGGAGACTAACTTTTCAATGATTGAATATATATTGGTTAATATTCTATTTCTGTGGGCATCTTTTCTTTAGAGTTGTCAGCTTTGAAATGGGATTGAACGTGTTTTTGAGACCAGGACATTTCTTCTGTCGTGGTTTCGATTTTATGATCTTAAAGTGTTTTTTTTTAAAAACTTTTCCACATTTTTCCACATTCTCTATGCTGCTCGGCTTCCTTTATTTAGTTTCCAATTTCCTGCAGATTATTGGTTTCTCAAATGATTAACTTGAGTCTTTATTTTCTTCGTTATTAATTTGGAATTGTCCCTTCATTTTTCCTCTTCTGTTTCTTTTTTGTATCTTTTTTCAACTCCCCACCGTCGTCCCGTGCAAGTATCTTTTTTTCTTCTAGATATTTTTAGAAATGGTTTCATCTACTCCAGCTAATGGCGATATGATAACATTACTTGATTCCCTTATGTGTTAAAAAATCTTTACTCGCATCAATTTGAACTCTAGTTTTTTACTGAATTCTAAATTTACTTTCACTTTCAAGGGCTTTGATATTATACTTTGGTGTTTTTTTGTTTTTGTGGGCGGAAGCAAGGTATTTTCTTCGTAGGTGTTATCAGTTTAGTTATAAGTAGCGTATGATCTGATTCAAGTTAGGTGTTGTATATGTAACATCTATCAGAAAACACCTAAACCAAAATGCTGAAGTTAAGGATATTTTTGTAATGACAAAAGTACACAGGTGTAGGCTTTAAGAAAGATTTATTCCACTGATAATACAAGGTACGCGCATAGTGTCCTTTTATAGTGCCAATAAACAGAAATAGCTCTCTCAAAGAGGATATTAACAAAACAAGGGGAGATCACTCTTGATTATTCATAACATTTCATTTTACATTATCTGGGCTATGTGATGCGGTGTCTCATCGGATGATTAAATGATGCGTTAATGATGGGTTATCGATTTGATTAACAAATCTTCAGGAAAAGTTCTCAATTGCTACTGGAGGCTTCTGTTTCAAGGGGTGATGTCTCAACATCAAAGGAGCAGTGACATTTAAAATACTTGAAGTAGAATTAAAATATATATTAATGCTCAGATTTCTGGGTTTTTTTTTCTAATGTACAAATTTTATTCAATCCTGCGTAGAATTTTATTTTTTCCGAGATAACGCTTTTTTCTCGTGTGGCATAAGTTGGCATCATTATGATCTTACAGCAATAAATAATAATGGCAGTTATCATTCTTTTGGACTTGTGCGCGATATTATCTGTTACAATATCTGGTGACATATCTATTGATTGTAAATACATGTTTTATTGACTTCTTGTGGCCAGTCCAAAATAATTTGTATCACAAATACGCAATGTATTCAAAATCAAGTCGACGCATTTCTTGCATACAGACAACATCAAGATTGGTTTTCTCTCAATCTCCTAAAAAGAAGAGTACCTTGAAATCATTATGAGAAATAAAAGATACGATTATCTGCCTTTAGCAGTTTAAGGTTAGCCAATCAGCTTACATTTGCTGATTTGCGCGCTTTTCTATCCCTTTTTGAAAACACTAACTCATTGTAAGACCTACGAACTGAAGACTTACTGAATCAGCCAGTTTTACACTGTTATCACCACAAAATCCGTAGATGGCGAAATAACATCGATTCTTCTTCGGCAGATAAGTTTGGTTGCTGACACCATTAAGTTTGCAAGGACTTATATTTAATATTGTTTAATACAACTTGTATAAATCACAGGTCAGTCGGTTTTTATTCTTTATTTATTACAACGTCTGCATCCACCATATGGGGCCTTATATAGGGCCCACTTCAATTCCTCATATCATCTGATTCTAAAAGGATATTGATTTTTATACTCAGTTTTTTAGCTAAATTGGATAGGTGAGGTGGCCACAAAATAATATCCATTGAGTTATATGCATATCACGCCGCTTATGATTTCCGCTATTTTAACCAAACTTGATCCCTACAATACATGCGAAATCGATGGTATCTTTGCAACTGTCCTAAAGAAATTTGCTGCGGAAATAATCCCTGTTCTGTCTTCAACTCGACAAAAAATATCTCTGCTGTTTCTTGCTTTCTAGTTTGCTGGAAATACCCTTCTGTATTTCCTTTTTTCAAGCCCCAAATTATCGATCAAATTATCGATCAGTTAGTTTTTGATATGACTTCTCTAAACCAGGCACCGATATGTTAGTCGCTATTACTGAATTATTCGGTCAGGGTTTAAGTAAGTGTTATGGTGAAACACACCTATTCTATAGTTAACAGACTCCCCCCACCTAAAATAAGTAGGAGTAGTAAGAGAAACGAAGGTCAGTCGATGTCAGACGACAGTAGTCGACAGTTAGTCGAATACGAAAGTAGTCAGCGACCACAACAAGATTACTCTGCGTAATACCTATTATATCAAGTTCCTAACGTTTTGTACGTCGAACCTATTTTAGGACCGATTTAATACAAATACAAGCCTCCATTGCGAAAGAATTCCACAACAGTAAGAAAGGCGAATCTCGGGCCGTAGCTTAAGATATCTAATTATAGGTTTCAGTGCTTACTTTTACTTCTTTTGGCAATTATCATATCCTTTAAACAGATGCCGGTGAGACAAGGTTTAACTCGGTTTATGTAGCCGTATAGGTTATACACTTTGCTTTTGATAATGGACCTGCATATTAGCAATTTAGTTATCGCTATTTTTGAAAAGGTTCCCACCCCTTTCCTTGAAGTTGAGCTCCAATTGACACAGCTGTCTCCGTAAATCACGACAGGTAAAATGCATGTGTTAGAGATTTTATTTATGATAACAAAACTACTTGACTTATAATTCCTAATTCCTGTCAAATTTTGACTAGGCCTGAAACCACCCCGCCACGCATATACAAACACACACACATTCATATATATATATATATATATATATATATATATATATGTATATCGCCTCTGAGTGTTGACTTCAATGTTCACATTTATATTTATATTTACATACGCTCTGTCTCTGATATTGAGCACTTTATCCTATTAGTATAGCACACATGCAAACTATATTTCTTCATATATATATATATATATATATATATATCATCAGAGAAGCAATTTCATGATGTATATATCATAAAGAAACAATTTTTACAAATAATTAATTATCAATGTTAATGTCGCGAAATTACTTCGCTAACAAGAATTAATAAGATATCAATTTACTATCAATTCCTTGAATAATACGATCCTTATATTACAGTTGTTGTCAGATGGAAATGACGGGTCAAGTGCTTTCGACAATTTCAAATTGTCATCCTCGGGGCGCAAATTTTCCATACACATGCAAACACCCATTCGAAATATGTGTAGTGTAGACCGAAAGATTTTTTTAAATTATGATATTTATTGATTTTTAAATATATGTTTTGAAATTTATAGCAGCAGATTAAACGAAAAATATATGATAAAAAATAAATAACAATTGATAGCCTGAAATGAATAGATTAATGTAGATAAATAGGAACAGAATGAGATAGATAGATAGATAGATAGATAGATAGATCTAAGCCGAGGATGTTTATCTTGTTTTGTTTGCCTCGGTCATTTTGGTTTGTGATCTTTGAGATAGACAATAAGGTTGATTTTTGCTTTAAAGTTCCTTCGAAATTGAGAATAAATTATTCTGGATGGTGAAATAGTCCTTGATCGTTGGTGACTTTCTTTTAGACGTCTTCTTTTTTCCCTTAGTTCGGCTGATCGTTTGGATTCGAAGATTATTGTTCCGTCTCTGACAATAGATCTTCAAAGATTCCCGTCCACTGCACATGATTCCCAGTTGTTGATGGTGTCGTTACATTTCTTCATGTTTTTTTTTAGAACGTCCTTGAATCTCTTCATTTGACTCTCATTTTCGATTTTCCGTCTTTGACTAATAATTTTTTCTTTGGTAACCAGTTGTCATCTATTCGCAACAGATGTCCGCTGTATTGACGTTGATGCTTTCATGACGATGGCTTCAATGCTGTTCATTTTAATTTGATCCTGTACGTTGGCATTGTGTTAAAGATATTTAGAAGACAACGATTAAATAATTCAAGGTCTCAGATGAATATAGGAGAGTCACCACCTCCTTGTACAGTATGTTTTTGGTATTCGTTTTCATGTCCCGATTTTGGAAAAAATTATTTTGAAGGCGACCAAAAGCTGATCCCGTATATTTGGGACCATGTCGTATCTCATCTTCAAAGACAATGCTAAAAGATAGATGGCTACCCAGATAAGGAAAATGATCCACATTCTCCAAAACTGTTTTACTAGTTTGGTTCTTTGTTTCTGTGCGGAATGTTTCAGTTAGTGATGGTTGATAGATAATTATTGTCTTGTTTGCGTTGATGTTTTAGTCCAAGTTTGGTGTATGCATCTTTGAAGGCATTCGTTATTTGTTGCAGGTGGAATTCAAACTGTACTCCCCGCGCGCTACGAAAATCGGACAGTTTTATAAAGGAATATTGAAACAGTTTTGAAAAGAAGTAATATCACTCCATTATATTATTATATTATTATCTAGGAATGAACTTAAATAATAAAAATGCTTCGAAAACATCAACAACATAAAAAAGAGCGTAAAGTTAAGAATTCTTGACCAAAAAGTATGATGAAAATGGCTTCCTTTTGACGAAGATGCATTCAGCAATATAAATGCATTATTTTCCTGCTAGCTATCCGTAGAGAACTACTGCTAATTTCTTAAAGAAATTATAAACGCCAATATGCTAAGGATAGTTTTTGATTGATTCGATTTATTTAAAGCCAAATATTTTTTATTTATTTAGTGATACAACTTTTAATATTTAAACCCATAGCCAAGATGAGATGAGGTGTATTTCTACATTTTCCAAGGATAATTGCTTATAAGTGAATATGACGAACACAACTGGAATTGGAATTCGGTTCTCCGATTAACAATTTCGTTCCATTATCCATTACGTCATCTGCACATCCAAACTTACAGCACAGGGTATTCTCAAGCTGTTAAGTACTAAGCAGGTTGAACGTTGCTTATCATCGGTGATCGTACGGGAACCGGTATTTCCACGTGATGTGGCCATATTCTTGAGATAATTAGATAGATAGATGATAGATAGATAGATAGATAGATAGATAGAAACAGAATAAAATAGAAGAAGATGTATCTAGATAAATAGCTAGCTAGCAAAGAAATAAGATAGATAGATAGATAGATAGATAGATAGATAGATAGAATTCAGAATACTTGTAGCACTCTGCTGAATTCACGCCGTATACAAAACCCAGACACCTTCTAATCCACCAATGTCAGATTACAAATGTGACGTCGTCCCTGGTCGCAGCGCCAACTGTGACGTCCTATCCTGGTCTACCACGGCACCAACTGTGACGTCCTCGCCGCAGCGCCAGCTGTTCGCTCCTCGCTGCTCCGTTCGGGTGTCGCCGCTCCAAACGTGACGTCCGCCTGTCGCGTCAGTCGTGTTGTCTCGTCTTGTGACGACCAACTGGCTTGGTATCGGTCGCGGCACCCAAATGTGACGTTCTAACCTTTTGGTGATTCGGGTGAATCTGGTTAGATTTGATATCAGCCTCGTCGTTCCCCAACTCGCTTCAACGCCTGGTTACCAAAAGTAACTGCATTGATCTCCAGTCTGCCTACCCACGTTGTGAATTGATCTTAGGCAGACGAGATCAATCAGTAGTTAAGGGCCGTAATGCAAATCGGGTTCAACAGGGTGACACCACAAATATGCATAAAAGAAAATAAAATGAAAACTCAAAAGTTCAAGACATCAAAGAAAAAGATAACAAACTTTATGTCTAGTTGTTCGATACATAGGACCGCGTCTATCTCCCGACCCGTTCTATGGATTGTGACACGTTGTTTTCCGTTAGGCGAGTTTTAACGCTTCAAGTTGTTTGCTGTTTAAGAAATTGGTTTTTTGGTGTGTCTTCGGACGAAAGTCGAAAAAAAACTTATTTCTATGGTCTGGATCTAAGTTGCTCTTCAAAAAAATTGTTCTTGGGTTGAAGAGGAGTCCGGAATGTGCGTGAATCTTGGTCAGCTATCTGCGAGGCTTGCTTCAACTGGAGACTGACTCTGGGAACTGTCTCGAACTCAACTCAACTCTTCTCGAACTGATTTCTGCTTGCTGCGGCTTCGCTTATATGGACGCCGACCAAAACCGGGGTGGGTTTGTCGGCGTCGGGGGTTCCTCGATAATTCTAATTACATATTCACCCCTCTGGTTAGGAATTTCCACTTTTTTTCCATTTTTGGGAGCCTTTTCTTACTCCCACCTTCTCACCATACTTCAGAGGGGCGTGAGCTGCCCTCTCCACTTCTTCGTAGCAGCTTCTCATACCTATCCTCTGGATGGGCGGCGACAGCTTCCTTCGTGCGTCACGTGATCACCACTCGACTAATGATGTCTTAGTCGGGCGTGGACGAATCCGCGGATTTGTTTCAGGAAAAAAATATCTTGCTTAACTAAAAAAAAATTATCTTTTCTTTTCCTTTTCTTCCTCTTAATCGCAGTTATCATTTTCTCTAGCCGCAAAGAGGACAAGACGGTGGCCATAACTCTTGTTCTACACCTGGACTTATTATCCGAATGGGTGTTCTTTTTAACACGGCCAAACGTCGCCCCGAAAAGAACATTTCTAAGTTCCCATTCATTTCATTTCGGTACACATTTCTGATAACATAATTTTATTATCGCAGGCTAAAGATGTTCCGTCGAAAGAAAATCGGTCAGTGGACACATCGTGTGCGGCTTTTAATTTTCATATCTATCCAAAGCCCTTTAGTCCACCTGTTTTCCGTCACTTATCGAAATAACATTTTCATTTGGATTTTTTCTTTGGCCAGTCGGCCAACAGTTTGTTATGTATCCCAGATAACACAGCCGTCGCCAAAACACACCCGATTCCTTTATCCACTCAGAATTTCGCTGTCATTGTAATGACACTCTTTCGCCATTTGTTACTTATCAAAATATTCTTTATCCATTGTCTCTTAGCCGTGGTGTTCTGCTTATCATCCACGCTTTGGGTCTTAGCCTCTCCTTTCCTTCTTTTCTTTCTTTTCTTTTCTTTTTCTGCCTCGTTAAATGGTGCCACATAAAGCCCAGTTAACCTCTGACCATTGTGGCCCTGGTCTTTGCATAGATATATATAAATAGTTTCGAATAGCTAGATATTATCAAACTGCGATATACCGGGTGTAACTACAAAATTTTCCAAGTAGAGTTACAGCATAATTGTCCATCCCATAAAATGTTTAAAATCTAAAAAAAAACACTAAACTTATCGAGTTACTTTTTTCAGGTTCTCCGATAAGCCGTTTAGCCATCTTGATATCATTTTTCGTAAGAATCACTGAGAAACCCTTACGTTATTTCGCTAGAAATAGAACATGTTAAAGTCGTTTTGTGTCAGTCCACTGTCTTCCCAGCTGATCAATGAAATCATTCAGACCTTCAGTAATGGTACCAACTTTCATACACTGGATTCCACCTTCAAAGTTTGTTCAAGAACCCTCAAAAGAATAGTGAATAAGTTTAAGAAAAGGGAACAGTAGAGATGAAAACTGCATTACGAGGTCAAAAATGGAAGAAGGATCATAATTTTAACATAGAGCTAAGGAGATTAATTAGAAAAGATCTAGCTCAATACATAAGACGTTTGGCACGTTAGAGAGGGATTTCAGCTACTTCAAATACTAGTGAAAAAAGATTAGAAAATGAAATTGTACGTGAAATGAGGCAACTTGTTACTTCAGGAAAGAAAGTTAGACAGTTAGGGAAGGCGAAGATCATCATGAAAAATAAGAAAATGATCCTAGAATAATATATATATATATATATATATATGTGTGTGTGTGTGTGTGTGTGTGTGTGTGTGTGTGTGTGTGTGTTTGAAATTTGTTTCAACACTTCATGAGTTTATGATCCATACCTATGTTTAATTAATAACGAACTTATCTTTTTTTTTTCTATTAAGTTTGTAGCGTAATTATCGATACTTATTGCACAGTGTAGAGTTCAACAGTGTTATAAAAACCTGGGAGAATTCCAGTAAGCTATCTTTAATCATTTCTAAGATGCAGCTGTTCAAACCTAATCTAACAATTGGACAATTTTGCTGTTACACAATTTACACCCAATATATATATATATATATATATATATATATGGATAGGCTCGAATATGCCGATATTATCAGACTGCGATAGATATGAAGTCGTTCTAATAGGTAGGTAAGAACAGACTGAAGTTGCTAGGTAGCCAGATTGATAGATATTACCAGGCTGAGACTGATAGAGAGATAAGAATAGACAATGAAGGAAAATGTCTTAGATCGGACTATCATAAATGTGCACCGAGGAAGAATGTTTACACGATAGAAAGAAAGAATAGAAACGAGACAAATCTATAAGGTCGATAAAGAAATGCATTGCCGTAGAAAGACATGCATGCAGAAATCAAGCGACTGAGTATGCACGTGATAAAAAAAAAACGAAGCTCTCGGCAATTTTTGCATTTAATAAAGTGTCTATTGTTATTTGTTGACACCGTTAGCCTTTTTTTGTGTTCGAAAAGAGCGTATCGTTGTTATTGTTTTCTTCTTGCCGGAGATTCATTTATGAAAATATAAATTGTCGGCGACATTGTTGTCTATTGTTTTTGTTGCTGAAGTTTGCGCCAGATAACATTTTTGTTGCAACGCCAAAGGTGGAAAGCAAATAAGAATGGAGACAAAAGAAATGGAAAGAAATCGTTTAGAATTGAAGACTCCGAGAAATCTGTAGAAATTGACAGAGGAGGTGGAGGATGAAGGGAAAGAAGAGTGGAGTGAAACAAAAATTAAGCGAGGAAAGGAGAAAGCCAGCGTAAATGAATGAAAAGGTGGGAGGTACAGAGAGCAATGATGGGAGAGAAAGAAATATAGCAATCGTAAGAGGGAAGGAAAGAGAGAATGTAAGAACGACAAAGAATTTCAGAGAAGATAAAAGAGAATTGAAAGAATGAAAGTGGGATCAGTATAAAAAAGAAACAGAAAATATGTCAGAGAGAGAGAGAGAGAGAGAGAGGGGGGGGTCGTGAAACGAGAGACGACGAGGAGCGAGGTACGGTGACGTGGAGAGAAAGTATTTGAGAGATAGAAAGGGAGAGGGCAATAATGAGAAAAAAGAGATATGAAGAGGCAAAAGAGAATTGAGAAAGAAAGAGAAAATCATTAAAATAATGATAAAGTGAAAGTCGCAGATACAAAGAGGGAGAAAATCAGGAGACAGGCTGAGTAATAAAGAAAAGAAAAAGGACATAGAGAGAGATACAGTGAGAGTAAGATTGAATATATGAGAGAGGCAGAAAGATAGAGAGAGAGAGAGAGTCAAACAATGAAAAAGGAGAGTAACGAAGAACTTAAGGGACATTAAAAGAATTTAAACCAATAATAATGAGTAGGGAGCCGAAAAAAGACAATAATGGATAGAAATAGAGAAAAGAGAAAAGATTAAGTGATATAAGACAGAGAGAGAGAGAGGAGAGGGAGGGAGAGGGGGGATAAAATGAATAAAAATGGCTGAGTGATTTATGCAGACAGGTATACGTGAGCAGTGGCGCAGCAGCATCTTCTCAAATCCTAGTGTGAGACCAAACCTCTATTTGTGTCTCTGGACTGATCGATTGATTTGCTTTTTACTGCTTATCAACCTATTGCAGGTTATTTAAAGCCAGCAACTATTTTTAGATTGTAAGAATTTGGAAGAGATAATAATTATTTACTGATACAAATCCTACTAATTAACCCACAGCTGGGGAAGAAGAAATGGATTCATACCTTTCCCAAGCGTATTTGCGTGTAAAGTACCGACTGGAATTTGTTGCGTTCCGTGTCGTCTATGGACGCCCACGCTACTACGTAAAATATTATCAATGAAATGAAACATTTCTATTACTTATTGGCTTTATTAGTAGAGAGATGTGGCAGGTTGATTTCTAAGAGGCAGCCGGAGGAATGACGTCACAGGCACACGGACGTTGGCTCAGCATCCCCTTCCGGTTAGGATTAGTGATGTTGTAGAGTATCGACCCTTCAGAATTCTTCCAGTGCTCTGTTGATTTCACGCCGTTTTGGACTTGTATCCAAAACCCAAACATACGTAATCCACCAATGTTAGATTACAACGCCCACGAGTCTCTCCGGTGAATCGCTGAGCATTCTGTTCCTGGTCTTTGCATTCTCTAACAAATTGGATCTCGGCTCTCCGATTTTCAATTCAGCTGTTAATCCCATCCACACACCCAAGCTTATAGCACCTGATATTAACAAGTGGTCGCCTACCTTGTTACTCAACGTTGCTTAACTTCGGTGATCATACAAAAAACGATGTTTCATCATAATATATCCGTAAGCCGTTGTGTAGGCGGAAGTAAAAATAATTGATATAAATGAAATATCAGCGTCACTAAAGTTGAACAATATCTTGTACTTTCTTTTCACGATCTCATGATTATACTTGTAAAAGCAATACTTCGCATCGTCTTCCGTGACTCAAGTGCTGTATCTAAATTGACTTTGACGAAATGGAAAACGTAGCAAGGTGAACTGGAAGTGAACAGAAAAAAAGAACAATAATCTATTTACTATTATTATTATTATCATTATTATTTAAAACAATTCCAGCACTTGTTTCATAATCACATGTCGCGACATAACCAATGACTGAGGACAAGCTTACGATGTGATTTTTTGTTGTTTACATTTAATGAAACAAAAGACAAAGTTGAACAAACAAAAATGAAAGATTAAAATTCAAAGAGCTTCTCAGTATACGGACTGTGTTTGTTAGATCTATGTTTTGGATTTCTTTGAGAGATGGTGCACCAGAGATTCTATTGATTTGTTGTTGAGTTTCTTTCTTTATTAGACCCAAAGCTCCATCCACAAGCGGAACAGTTTTAATTTTTAAGTGCCACATTGTTTTTCTAGATCTATCTCCAGGTCATTGTATTTGCTGAGTTTTTTTTTCCAAAAACTTTGCAGAGATGTTTCTGTCAAACGGTACGTTCATATGAGAACTTTTCATTCCTGTCTTTGATAATAATGTCCGTACTGTTCGATCAATTCTGACGGAGAAACCACAGAGAATGGTAAAAGCTGCTCCAATCAAAAAATCATTAATTAGAATTCTTCTTCTTGGAATAAAACTGAAAGCAATATTTACAATGTAAAAAAGAAAGCAAGAAGAATGGACTATCTATTAACAGTAGACGGAATATGTGCGTGTCAGCAGAGGGGACAGTTGAAGAACGACAATTTCAAGAAGGTTTAAAAAATTAACGTTCTAAGTCGTCTGGTAACAGACAGCATAATTGTTGGCATAGAAGTTCGAGCGTCAACTTTTAGCATGGATAGCTATTTTTCGACATTTACCAAGAGGGAATATATCATTTAATCTGTCGTCGTTTGCAATTGTGCAAGGACGTGCAACATCAAAAATGAGAAATATAAAAAATGAAATAAAATAAAGGGGAAGCGAAGAAAATCGATAAGGAGCGTAAGATGGAGAACTTGAGAGTAATAGAGATAATGAAAATAAAAGAGAAAAGAAAAACAAAAATGGATAGGGAATTTAAAATAGAAAAGGAAAAAAGAAAAGAGAGGGAGGAAGTGTGAAACACAGAAGAAAGGCTGAAAAGGTAGAAGTAAAAAGTAGTGGATAAAGAAAATATAAACGAGAAATAAACGCGACATATATATATATATATATATATATATATATATATATATATATATATATATATATAATCGACTCTCCCGTCGCGTTCGACGTATGAGGGTCAGGCCGATAAGTCCCCAGGAAACCGACATCCCGACACCGGCACATGGGATTTGATTATAGTGGTGCAGGCCTCGTGCAGGACCAGCCACACTTTTTGGAGGACGAATACAGAAACCTGGTGCACTGAATGCATGCCACAAGGTTCTGAAACGACCCTCCGCAGGTTTTGAATTCAGAGTTGTCCTTCTCCTAGACCAGTTGCCATCCAAGGCTATAGAACCCAGTCTGTCCTGCTATTTTACCCATAGCTAGAGGGAGATGAAGAGGATACATACCTTTCCCAAGGGTATTAGCACGTAAGTGAATGTAATGGATTCGACTGGAATATATATATATATATTTAGTTTATGAAAAAATAGGTAATCTGTATGGGTAAACCCGAGGAGGATAAAATCCAGAGAGCTCAATGTAAATCCAGAGCAAATAATTTAAATAAAAACAGACCACTTAAAGGTTCCATGTAATAAATTATTTCACCACGCCCCTTTTAAAGGACTGCGGATCATCAGACTTTACTTCCAAACATAAAATGAAAAGAGAATTTACACATTTTTGACGGGCCGTATTAAACATATGTAAATTAACGAAGTTAGGAAGTGAGGGAAGAGAGAGACGACATAAGTGAGTTACCAGACATTGACTAATATATATATATATATATATATATATATATATATATATATATATATATATATATATACATACATATATATATATATATATATATATATATATATATATATATATATTATATATATATATATATATATATATATATATATATATATATATATATATTCATACATGTTTCATTAAATAATATAGACAAGTGTTGTCTATTTTCCGTAAATTCTTTTCATAACGTCTGACAAGCTTAATAACATTATCATTAAACGAAGAAAGAAATCACAATATTGATCCATATTTTTTTTAATCCAATCAATGCTTTCGGCTTACATAAGCCATTATCAAAGATGTCAATTACAACATATTAAGCAATATACGGACAAGACAGTGATGATAGTCTGTCATTGTTTACATAGATGATTTCTAAGCAACGATAAACACGTGCATATAAGACGCTAGAAGCGAAAATCGCACCGCAGCTCATGACGTCACACATGACCACGCGAGAGTGAATTCGAGAAGTATTAAGTATGGGAAGCCGTTGGCATAAACCAAAGGCTTCTGTTACCAATTATAGACATTTAAGGATATTTGTAGAGATTCCATAGTTGATTTTGTTTAGGTTGGGTTTCAACTGTTTGATGTATATAGCTTCAAGAATTTTTAGTTTTTGTCTATTGTTTTTATGTTGAAGTATAATTGTGTTTACGACAAGGATTTTACGGAATTGTGTGTGCGGCCAGGAATGTTGTTTTAAATGCCTAAAAATGTTAGAGCTTTCATTCAAATGTAGTGTCAAGCATCGTGAAAGCGATTTTGTGGTGTGACCAACATAAATATTATTTAATTCGTTGGAGATACAATTTCCCAAAGGGCACTTGAATTCATAAACTATGTTGTTTTTTTGCAAATCGCTAACCGGAGGAAAAGAATCATTGCGAAGAATTAATTTGGATATACTAGATTTAGTGTAGCATATGATTAACGTAATTTTTTTTGCTAGGATCTGTTGTTGATATATTAGTATTTACTAAATTTTTTAGTATATTTTCATCTTGTTTTTAATTAGTATGCATTTGATTACGATATAGGAGATTAAAATGTTTGAGATTCACCGGTCACTGGGCGTGTTTATAAAGATAAACACGCTAAAAATCCACTTTCCTCCCTACCGTGCGCTTAATGGTTAGAATCTCCGACTGACACCAGTTCAGTCGGGTTTCGACCCTAGCTGGAGGCAACCGGATGTCTAGTCACACTGATGAGCTGTGAAACAGCGAAACAGTCTGTCTGTGGATGACGTTATATTGGCTCCTGGAAAATTAATTTCAGTTGAGCTCTCTGGGGAGGAGATGTGGGTTGGTAAACAGTGACTATTATAGCTATATAGCGAGACTCTTCGCTGGAGGCAACCGGATGTCTAGCCACACTGATGAGCTGCGAAACAGTCTGTCTGTGGATGACGGTATATATATATATATATATATATATATATATATATATATATATATATATAAAGAAACCAGACAAACCTAAGTTTGTCTGGCTCTCTTGGGATTATCTTCGGTTTTGCTCAAATTGGTGTATTGAGCAATTTACGTAGTTGTCTTTTTACTCATTCTTGTTTTTTTTTTCTTTGGACCTGGAGCTTGAACACTGGACGATTGTTCTCAACTTGGTTTAATGTTCTTGATTCTTTCTGTTTTTATTCCTCGGGTACCGATTTTTTTCTACTGCAAGTCGAGCTATCCGAAGTTTTTCCAAGCGTGTACCACCATTTATATATATATATATATATATATATATATGTGTGTGTGTGTGTGTGCGTGCGTGTATGTGTGTGAGAATTGAGAGATACAATGAAACAGAGAAAGAAAGAGGAGATTGAAAAAAGAGGAAGAAAGCTGGGTATGTAAAAGTAAAGACCTGCAGATTGGTCTATTTTTAAAAATTCTCTATGCCTACTTGATGAGAAACACCGTGTGGATTTTCAAAATTCGTAAAAAAAATAATCAACTGCTTCCCTCGGCAATTCCGCAGACATCAAGGATTCTCTCGGCACTTATCTCCTGATAACTTATCCGGTATCCTATAACCAAAATTCTCTAGCATCCTGGCAGAAAACTTCGAACATACTCGAAGAGAACTTTTCTCGGAATCTGAAACATTTTCTTTCGCTTCCGAAAAAAAATTATTAAATAAAAATATGATAACATTATAAATAATAAAATCAAAAAGTAAGAATAACAATAACTTTGCTTGAGACACTTCAGTTATAGATTAAAGGTTAATCCGCGTCCTGTAATAAAAACGCATCCAACAGCAAGGCCTCAGATCAGGAGGTTTTGAAAAGCGTGGTACAACCTCTTAATTGCTTGTGTTCACAGGTCCACCCTGACCCGGTCTGGTAGCATCTGTTAGGGTCCCAGTAAAGTTAACCCCCAAATTGGGGTTAAAACATTAAGAAAAATTGAAAAAAAATTATTACGAGCAATGAAATTTTGAAGGGAAAAATATTACCAGCAATTCATTATTAGGCGCAATGAATTTTTGAAAAGAAAAAAGATTATTACTTGCAATGAATTTTGAAAAAAAAATACCTGAAATACTTTTTTGTAAAAGAAGAAATATTACTAGCAATACAGTTTTGAAAAAAAAATATTACCAGCAATACTTTTTTGAACAAAAATATTACCAGCAATAAAAATCTTGTATGCAAAATAACTATTACCACCAATAAAAATGGGTTGGTACCGGAAGACGGGGAAGATTAAATTAAGAAATTGAATCCAGAGACTCTGCCCGAAATTTAGTCAACCCATTATGCTTCCCAAGAATATACCAAACTAACTGTAAATATTGTGTACCTATTCTTTTGTTTCAAACATTTTGTTAACGTACATTTTGTGTTATTATTCCATATTATTTAAGTTCAACAATAACCCATTAAAGTTGATATGCCGGAAAACCAAACAAATCAAACTAAACCAAAGGTTAATACATTATTGTGTGCAGTCGGGTCCCGTGCGGTGAGATTCATATATTGTTTACTGCGTATGATGCACCACATTAGTAGACAACGATCCCATACCTGTTACCTGATCGAATCCTCGTAAGAATTGAGAAATAGAGGGTATAATGGTCACAATAGAAACATAAGCTAAATCTAGGAAAAAGATTGTATTGATATCGTTCATTTTACAGGAAGCATCATTGCTGAGGAACTAATGTCAGCGGAATATATGGCCATTAAATATCATTAAATAGCATTATCATTATCATTAAATATCATTAAATATCATTAAATAATTATTCTTAAATATCATTACATATCATTATCATTAAATATCATTATCATTATAATTAAATACCATTAAATATCATTATCACTAAATATCATTAAATAATTATCATTAAATATCATGAATATCATTATCCTTATCATTAAATATCATTAAATAATTATCATTAAATATCATTAATTATCATTATCATTAAATATCATGATCATTAGATATCATTAAATATCGTTAAATATCATTAAATATTTACCATTAATTATCAATTTCATTATCATTAAATATCATTATCATTATAATTGAATATCATTAAATATCATTAAATAATTATCATTAAATATCATTACATATCTTTAAATCATTATCATTAAATATCATTAAATAATTATCATAAAATATCATTTTCCTTAATTATCATTAAATAATTATCATTAAATATCATTATTATTATCACTAATATCCTTAAATAATTATCATTAAATATCATTAAATATCTTTATCATTAAATATCATTATCATTAGATATCATTAAATATCGTTAAATATCATTAAATAATTATCATTAAATATCATTAATATCATTATCCTTATCATTCAATATCATTAAATATAATTAAATAATTATCATTAAATATCATTAAATATCATTAACAAACACGGGACAATTTCTTTATAGTAATCTTATCTGTCTATATTTCTGACATGAGGTATTGTAATTATTTACATTATTTTACATATCCCAGTGGATAAAAGCGTTTGTTGAATCCAATGACTTCATCCAAAGTGATGAGTTCAATATCTGGCTACAGCAGATATGACCAGAAAAACTTGGAGAGTTGTGTTAACTGAGACTGTATGAAGAACGTCTCGATTCCTCTAATATTGCACCTGTTAAACAGGTCTACGTTAGATGTCCTATATTGAAGGTTAAGTTCACAGATTGCACGCAGACAGCTTTTATGGAAAACTTCTAGCTGGCGTATATGGTACCTCTATGGAGTCCACGATTCTGAGCCGTACAAATGTATGGCAAGTACAAGAGCTCTTTAAACCCGAATTTTCATATCCAGTCGAATACTCAGCTCATTCCACAAGTGATGGCGAACTTTGCCAAAAGCACAGGTAGTCTGAGCAATCCGATGCATGATTTCACCATCTAAAGTTCCACTGTAATTGACTTTGCTACCAAGATAGGTGAAAGACTTTACATAGTTCAGGGGTTTGTCTTCTATTCTCAATGGTATCACTGGAAATTTGTAGACTGGTGTTTTTTGTTTCTCACCACAGAATTGCTTCGGAGTAGAACAAGGTTGGTGCACTGTTTCAGTTTTCTTTATGCTAAGTGTAAGACTAAATGCTTTACATGCAGCAGAGAAACGATTTATTAGATGTTGGGTCTCCACAAAGGATGTCGCTACAAGAGCAGCAGCATCAGCAAACAATAAATCACGAACATATTTTTTGTTTATACATTATATTTATAGATTCAAATAAAGTAAATGCTCTAGTTATAATAAACAGTATTAACAATATTTACCCGCCTGAATTTCTGAGAAATGGCAAATGAAATATGTGTCTTATGACAAGAATCGAACCTGTATCCTACACGGAAGCGCCATTTAGCCTCACGTGCTATAACATTTAGCTACAGAGGAAGCGTCTTGTTAGCAAGGTCAAATTACTGTTTGTAAACTACAAGATCATGGGAAATATGTAGTCTAAATACAGTAATTTAAACTTAATAACCAGACGCTTCCTCTGAAGCTAGATGGCATAGCACATCAGGCTATATGACGGTTCTGTGTAGAATAGAGGTTCCATTCCTATCGGAGGACACATTTTTTCGGCCATTCAGGCCGGTAAATGTTGTCAATACTGTTTATTATAAACAGAACATTTATTTAAATATGTGTACTGAAAAAAAGAGAAAAATGATATAAGGCAAACTTATCTACTCAGTAAAGTGCTCGAAACCTATATCGCCTGGACGGAGCAAAAAAAGCTTAACTAGTTTAAATCCAATAAAAGCATGGCTCTAGTCGTAGGATGAGTTTTACGCTTGCGCGATCTTAACACATCTGAAGATATTCATATATATATGACAGGGTTTATTTATATTGCCTCTTTATATATATTCTCTATTTGAAATTTTTACAAAGGGTACGAGAGATAAACCATCGTCTAAATTACACAAAAATTAAAATATCACTAACATCACATTTTAACAGATAAATATACCAAAAAATATCTTGAAACATTAAAGAGTAAATTTATTCAATATATCGCCACTGGATTTAACTACGGCTTCCAGACGATCTCGAAGTCTCCTGGATCTCTTCTGGACGGTATCCTTGTTTAAGATGGTCTAACTTAACTGCGCTCCACACATAATAATCAAGGAGATTGCAATCTGGGGAGTAAGGTGGCCATATATCAGAGGTGATGTGATCGCAGAAATTGTCTGAGAGCAATAACTGGGTTTTCTTGCTTGTAAAGCATGGTGCAAAGTCCTTTTGCCAGATACGGGGTCTTCCAGCGGCCACGCTCTTGACCCAGGAAACCACTATCTCCTCAAGACTTTTGATGTAGGACTCGGTGTTGAGTTGGTAGCCATGTATGAAGATAAATGTAGGAATAACATCGCCATCACTAATGCTTACTCCAAACACTTTGATGTTGTTAGTATTGGTGGTTCTGCCTCAAATGCCAAGCAGTACAGCTTGTCGTTTCCAGGTTTCCGGCAGAGTGAATTACATCATGGTGCTCTTTTTCTCAAAGACGAAGCCCAGCTGAACCTACAATACTTTGCAATCGAGAAAATCAACAAAGAACGGGCATGCACGAAATTAAAAATATAATGTCGCGACAATCTGCCGATAGCACCTCTCTCCTCTCTCTCTCTCTCTCTCTCTCTCTATATATATATATATATATATATATATATATATATATATATATATATGTGTGTGTGTGTGTGTGTGTTTGTCTGTGTGTATCAAATATATATTAATAAATGCACATACACATATGTATGGTGTGCGACTTAAGTTTCGTTGATTACCCAACTCGTCGGTCACAAATTATAGTTTATTGTTTATTAAGCAATAAGCTATATCTTGTGCCCGACACGGCAGTCTTTAATTTCATATCCGGCGTTTTATATTTTTTAATTTCCCATATATAATTATCTATATGTTTATATCTATATCTTTATGTATAGGTATAGATTTAGGTAAATCAAATAACTAGATAAACCTATTTGTAGGGACAACGGCTATCAATCACAGCGGGGTAGACTTGGCAACAGTAAAGATGAGAAAGCTTCGGTGGCTTGGACATGTTATACGCTACAATACTCTAACCAAGACAGTCCTTCAAGATATCTTGGAAGCTGGTAGACGTAAGGGGAGCCAGCCCAAAAGTTGGATGGACAACATCCAGGAATGGATCAAAACAGACACCACGACTCTGTTTCGTGAGGCAGAAAACACATCTGATCGGCAGTGGCTGGTTGTATCATCGTCGCTCATATCTCCACTACGTTCATCTCGGTCATAAGAAAATAAGAAAGCCTATCGAGTATTCAACCCGGATATATGGAAGGTAATGGCCAGATTTTCAACTGAGCAGCAACCCAACGACAATAAATGGTCATGGGATTGATGATAATGATATAATACAATCTATAATAGCAGGGAATAATATGTTCATTTCAAAAAATCAGCTATGGGTAAATAGCAGGACAGACAAGTTTCTATAGCTTTGGATGTCAACTGGTCTAACGCAGAAAGGATAGGCAAATGCGGGAAAAAATCTGCCTCGTCAGTCATATCCGCTAATAGTGTATCACACATGGTACATAACTTATTGACACATTTCAAAAGTTTAAAGAACCCTTGCAAATTTTTAAATTGGCACCAAAATTTGTTGTTTTCTACTTTAAATAAAGGACATTATAATACATGGTTAAAAAGACGTAGGGCATGATTCTTTATTAGAAAATTTTATTATGATATAAAGAAAAAACATTTTGCTCTCGTCAAAATATCCTCCTTTAGCCTTGATTACTGCGACACAAAGTTTTGACATTCGTTTCAATTTTCCCAAAGTATAAGTTTGATAATTAATTCCATTCCTTTTTTTCAATGACACTAAGAGATCTTTTTCATTTCTTGTTCACTCTTCTATCTTTTGAATTTTAATGCATATATATATATATATATATATATATATATATATATATATATATATATATATATATGAAATAGGGTATTTTAGGCAACAAGTTTTCATTCACACATGTTTGATTAAAAAAGAACCGACAAGGAACAAGATAAAGTAATTAAAATTATAATTGACCGATATATATATATATATATATATATATATATATATATATATATATATATATCATTCAATAATCCTAACAAACACCTGACAAACACTACTTACATTTGGCAGACATGCACCACAATCTCTCGCAGATTGACTTGTCACCTTCAGAAGCTTAGTGCAATCCGTGCACGCATTGACCAGCACATGATGAACGACCAAAGTCCAACTACCAGCATAAGACAAACGGTAATCAATATCTCCAACATATTCTATAATACTCAGTTCAAGGAAAGACTCAAAATTTTGAAGCTACTGTTATACAAAATAAAGAGCTCACAATAAATAAAATATCATTCACCACAGGAGAATTGCATGTGATATAATTAATGTACGAACATATTTTATTATTATAATACAAAAATAATAAAATAAAATAAAATTAATAAATAAATCGCAATCTTTTTGTGCGGCTGCGTTAACGCCAAACGAGACCATTTCAAACGTCCAGTTTCACACAGAATACCATGATGCAGATCAAGGAATTCTACCCCCACCACACGCCACATCTGTTTCTGATGATGACCTCAAAATTCGAACTGACACCCTTGTGCAAATTGATTGAAATAAAGCGAATAATCCTGTGATTTATTTTTTCGTATTTTTCCAATGAAACAAGATCCAGTTAACATGTTATTAATTCGTATGTCCTTTTCAGGGACTCTTTTCTTGCAGATTCACCACAAATTCTTAATTGGATTTAAATTAGGAGAGTTTCCGAGCCAGTTGATAGTACTTTGATTTGCTCACTGGTAAGGCTTGCAATTGTGTTCGGGCAACGTTACAATTTCCATACGCTTCATTGGAGTAACGCCCATCGCAGACAATGGCCGTAGGACAACTAATCGGTTGTCGATAAAATATTGTCTGGGCGTTATAAAAATCTAATGGAAGAATGGATGACGCAATATTTTTCTAGTCCGGAGAAATTTCATCATACACACCGAAAATAAATTCATATTACTGCAAACCATTGCAAATGACCTCTCACTCCGGTGGGTCTAAAACTGACCTTATGCTAAAAGAAAGGAAACTAATACGGTTGTTTCAATTAATTTGCATAAGAGTATACTTGAATAAAAATAGCAATATATGAACTTCGAACAGCTTATCCACAGCTTAAGAGCACAATACTGAACACATCTGAAAATTGGAAAAAATACAATAAAAATGTAACAAATAAACTTAAATTGAATTTTGATCTCGTTAAAATATCCCCCTTTACCCTTGATCACTGCGGCACAAATGTTTGACATCCGTTTCAAATTTTTTCAAAGTATATGTTTGACAATTGATTCCATTCTTTTTTCAATAATTAGCAGTAATGCTAACGTTTTAGAGCGACCAGAACAGAGGGCTTGCCTTAGACCTATTGAGTTATTGCAGAAAAACCTGGAGAATCCGAAGACCTCATCAGAAGATGACTGGATCAAAATCACAGCTGAAACATTTTGGGACATATTGAATAGTGAACCGGTTAGAGTTCTTGGAATATTTTGTCCTTGATCTTCATGTTATGGACATGGATGTTTTTTAACACGCTTTTTTGGGATTATACTGTAAATATTATTTAAAAAATCCCCCCAAAAACAAAAACAAAAAAAAACAAGGAAATAAACAATTTATGTTCTTTCTTTGGTCTTCCATGACACGTGCAAAAATGAGAAATTTTCCAACAAGCCCCGACACACATATACACTCAGCACACCTACACATATATGCATTTACATATGCATGTTTGTGCATCTGTATACCTGTCTATGTATTTATATATACAAAAGCTGAGTATGTATTAGAACAGTAATTAAATGTTCGAATATGCTGCAATGTATCTCCGTTCAAGTTAGCCGGCCATAAAAGGCAATGCAAAGACCTTCTTTAAAAAGGAATACAATAGAACAAATTGTGTTTTTCTTGCTAAAAGAAATTGAATAACAAAAATGAAAATTTCCCGGCAGAAGCAACAATAGAAACACGAAGTAAAATGATAGCAATGCATTTATGGCACCAAAATTTCAATTTACCTGAATCTTTAGTTCGTTCTTTCTATCAGCGTCCTCTTGGCAGCATCCATAAAATTTCCACATCCCCCACTTCTTTCTTTGTTTTTCTCTCTTTCCCTTAGTCTCCATTGCAAATATTCAGAAGCTGTTTGCGACATTTGTACGGATTCAACTCAATTAAGGCATTTGCAAGTTTTTCAAAAGCATTTAAACACCGGTATCGTCTCGTATTCGGTACTTGACGTTGATGAATGTAATAACGACGATTTTGCAATGGTGCCAAAAGTAGCTGCATATTTCTCACAGTTACAAGTCCAAGACGGTGTTCAAGTCCAAGACCGAGGCCAGATTAATGCGTATGTAGACTGTTGGATATTTGATCTGAAAGATTCAATGTATAATATTCGTTCTTTCTGAAAAATAAAAAGGCGTCAGTTTGACAAAAAAGTGAACATAATACATATTAAAAACATGTGAACATAATACATATTAAAAATTAACTATTATGTCATGTAAAATGATTTAAAAAAATTTTTATTTTTTAGAAGCAAAAACTATTTACATACACATTCATTTTAATTTAACTATATATATATATATATATATATATATATATATATATATATATATATATATTAGGGACAGCGATAGGGATCAAATAGGAAACGTTTATCAATCTACAATGTTTCAAGTTTCTTAAAACTTCAACAGTGACTGGGAAGTGGAGAAAAAAGTAAAAAGAATTTCTGCTATTGTTACTTTTGTGTTGTTCTGTTTTTATTTGTCAGTCATGTATTACATGAATTTGAATCTTTGATAAATGTTTCATATTTGTCTTTTATCTTAACTTTCTCACGGATATTTGATATATATTTGATCTCTCTCTCTCTCTCTCTCTCTCTATATATATATATATATATATATATATATATATATATAAGATATCGCGCTTAGAGCGCTGGTGTTAATAAAATAGTACTCGACGAAATATAACAGAACAATTATGCATATATTAAAAATGTATACTTATTAGCTCCAAGCTCAGTCCATATATTATACGGGGATTACATTTTTATATAAAAAGATATATGTTGCATTTAAAATAGAGGGATTTTCTATTATATATCTATATATATTTGTTTGGATAGATGTGAGTTTGTGACACTGTGTTTCACGCTTTAGTGATCGTCAGACAAACATCGCTAAAGCGTGAAATCCAGGGTTACAAACTCACATCTATCCAACCAAATATAAATAATTATACTCTATCTCTGATATTGAGCGCTTTCTAATAAGTACCACATATATATATATATATAATAATTATACATATATATATTTATTTATATTTATATGCACTTAAACACACACACGCTGTATATATATATATATATATATATATATATATATATATATATTTCTTATATATATATATATATATATATATATATATATATATATATAATAAAACATGGACAAATATTTTATTTTATATAACATAAAGGAGAAAAAAAATTAATTATTTTTAATAATATGTGGAAATCTCCACTCTTTACCTGATGACGGTCCGCGAGATCAGAAACACGTGTAGTAAAATTATGGAAAATAAAGCTTCATATTTTTTTAAAAAATCTACATTACAACCAAAAACGTTTGTGTTATCTCTCTTCTTTTTAATGTACACACTTTTATTTTATTGGAACTACTATAACCTCTTCCCTTATATATATATATATATATATATATATATATATATATATATATATATATAAACTTGGACAAATATTTTATTTTATATTTAAACTAAATAGGGATTAATGATGTTAATAAAAATATATTAAAATAGACGGGCCTAAGACTATATGAAAAAAAAAATTAAACATAGAAGGGTATTGCTGGTGTTTTAAAAAAAATATTTAAGTATTTTTTTAAATTCAAAAATTAAACGCCCGTAAATACCACAAGATAAGAATAAAAAATAAAATACTACAAGATAAGAATAAAAAATAAATAAGATTAAATAAGAATTGTCATAATTTACATTAAGAAAATAATCTTGATTAGTGTATTTCAACAGATATTTATTGTTATGCCTACATGTAACTGTCAATTCCTTCACTTGTTTATTAAGTTAAGGTTAAGTGTTTTAAAATAACTCATTTTTCTACAAGACATAAATTATATCTATCCCTTTTATCATTGTAATTTTTGTTTTTGATACAATATCCCACGTAATAATGGTTATTTTTCACCATTCTTTAATTGCCAGAAATGTATGAAAAGAGCCGTACTGAACATTTATTTTATATTGCCTAAAGTCATTCGATGATGATAGAAAGTAATTTCAAAGTATTTTCAGTGGAACCAAAATAAAATTTAACATCGTTACCGGAATGTCTGCTAGCTCGTTATACAATATTATCAATCATACATTGGTCGTGTAATGGACAAATTGTATTTTTTCAGCAGTTGCATTTATTTTTTTTAAAAACGGTTAACGTTTTTGCTGTTTTGGACATATATTTATTTATTATACCATTCTTATGATGGGATATTAATTTTTCGTGGTTTTTAACGCAGCTGATCATTACATTATTTTTGTTAAAAATCTTCTTTAGTATTGCTGAGTGGGTAAAGTGTTTATGAATTAAATTTAGTAAAATTCTTCCAATATTCGTTTGAACATTACGATCAAAATGTCAGTTAAACAATATAAATTTACAGTGTCTCTCTTTATTTTTATCTTTTTTGTTTTTTTTTTTAAATAATCTAAATCATATTATTATGGTTGTCTATTTCTAATGCTTTTAGATATTTAATCTAATTATTATCAAATATTTCTTTATTGCTGGAGTTAGTAGATAATCTAACATGAACTGATTTATGTAAATTATTTGAAATATAAAATGAGTGGTTCGTCTCTTTATTTGCGTATCTATGGTTACATAGATTTTTGGTATATGGTTTCTAACAAGCAGTATTCAGATCCAACATTACATGGAAGTTGATAACTTTAACATTGATGGTTATGCTAATATTTACCTCGTGATCCCTGAAAACTTTTATCAGTTTCTTCCTCGGTCGGTTTATTTTTTTTGGACTTGTTTTACAGGAGAGAATTACACCGTAAAATACGGTGAACTTAATATCGAAAATTAATTTTAGTCGCCAAAATAACAAAATTCTAACAATTTGGCATACCTCTGTTGAATCATACGTTCCCATAGCAATGTTAACTTCTGTGTTATTTATTTTAGTCTACAGATAACCACTATGGAATCATATAGGTTTTTTTGACTGGTTTATGATTTTTATTTTGTGATCGTTAATAGGGCAGTAATTCTTTGATAAATTGGTGGCAGACATTAGCAGATTCTCTATGATGGACGAGACAAAAATCACAAATATCGATTTGGATAATATAGTCTTTCTTCATTTTTATATTAGGAAACCTTTCTATGACTTCTGCTGTTCTATCTCACTGGTTAATTCATAGAGCATCTTTAGTATATTTGCATGCTCTTACAAGTATGTTACTAATTTTACCGATAATATTTTTATTTGGACTGAGCAATCGGTATTGTGGGTTGTTTAGGAAATTAGTTTTGTGGTCTTTAAATGTGATGAATGTTTGCTGTTTATGGAATTTGTAAATCCTATCATCACCTTTTACATTAGTGACTCTTTTCTTGGCTTCATTTGATGGCATCAACGCTTTCTAAACGGGTCTCCTAGTTGACACCCCTCGGGATTGGAGAAAAGAAAAAAAGTCACATGATAAGGTGAATAAAGAGGTTGTTTCAGCACGGCGATGTCATACTCGGTCAGAAACTGTCGGATGCCCAGGGCATTGTGATCAGTTGTATTTTCGTGTTGAAGCAGCTACGATTTGTCATGCCACAACTCTTGCATGTGAAACAAAATTGCAATGGCTGCAGAAAGTTAGGATTTGTAGTTATATACTCCCAAGAAATAATGTTAGACAATAACGCGATTTCGCTTATCATTCCTTTGCACATAGCTCACAAACCACCCAGTCCCGTTACATGTATATATAAAGATTGTATGAGCACCTATATTAAGTGAGCATGTTGTTTTTCTCCGTATGTAAAAGTTACAATAAATAATTATAGCTCTAATCTTGGTATTGAGCCCTCTTTTAAATTAATGTTGTGAATCTTAGAATTTATATTATTTTAGTTCTCATTACATTCGAATTATATATAATATATATATTATAAATAGTCCAAATCGTGTAACAGCAAAATTGTTCAATTGTTAAATTAAGATTTGAACCATTGTATCTTAAGATATGATTAAAGATATCTTACTGAAATTCTCCGAGGTTTTATAACACAAATGAACTAATTTGAACAATAAAAATCTATTGAGCTCTAAGTTGAAATGATTATCCCTGTTGCTGTTGTAACCTCCAGATCCAGTTTTCCTATCTGCTTTTCCCTCTTTTTAAAAACTTATTCACGATTCTCTTCATGGTTCTTGAATGAGCTCTGAAGATGGAAGCCAGAGTATAAATGTTGGCACCATTACTGAAGGCTTAGATGATCTTTTTCCTCTCCTCATTACTCAGTTAGGAAGACATAGTGGGGCTGGCACAAAATGATTTTAATCTGTTCTCTTTCTAGTTACATAACTGCTTTTTTCAGTGATTCTTACAACAATTGGGGCCAAGATGGCTAAACGTCTTATCTGAAAACTTGGAAAAAACAAACTCAATTAATCTAGTGGTTTCTTAGCTATTAACCATTCTGTGGATGGATATTTATCCCACTCTGTTACAAGATTAGGACACTTTTGCTCTTACATACGTTATAAGCATGGCCATAATGTTATTGGATGATGGAAGTACAACATTTGAAACTGCTATAAGGTTGGAAAGAAAATTTTATTTGTATTTGATGAACATAAGAGCTGTGATCCTTGAAACAGTCAACGCCCTGTCGGCTGGGGCTCTAGAATACGCTGACTGCACCTCTGCAGAGGGGCAACACCCCTGCAATGGGGCGTCCCGGTTATGTCGATAAACTACATCCGCGTCTAGGGTAAGACAATAAACTACGTCCAACAGCAAAGCCTCTGATTAGGAGTTTGAAGGAGTGTGGAATCTCCTCAGTTTAGGAGGCCAGTTTAATCTACATGTGCGTACACACGCAGACACCCACATACACGCACCCAACATAAGATAGATTGCTAGCAGTCGCCGACTAAGGCCTCGCCCACATGCACAATAGAAGAGATCAACCAGAAACCGCTGACTAAGCCATTGTCTATGAACCCACAAAAAACATTAAGCTGGTCATCATGAAGTAAGTGCCCAAACATTCTGCTTCTAGTTTTCCTTCAGAAAATAACCTTTTATGTCTCATCTAAAAGATCTGTTGTTATTGTTGTTAAATGTTTGGAATCTCGACACTAGGATAACAATAACAACTTTGTTGAATGGATCCCAGCATAGGATTTTGCGGGTTTTAAATCAAACTAAATAGAAGTATACCTTTTTCGTTTTAATTTATGGTATTTTTAATCTTTTTATTATTTTAGCTATTTCGTGTTCAGAACTATATTTAGTAATTTTTCAAGTATTCAATGAGAGTTTTGTTCAATAAAAGTTTCTAAAATACGATTTGTGATTTTTCCTAAAAACAAATCGTCTTTAAAAAAAAGGTTGCTTTTTTCTTTACCTCCACATCTTATACACTGACAAAATACGGCATACAGGTTTATATATATTATACGATATATTTTCGTAATAATACAAATAATGACTGAAAATTATATTTTAAAAATTGTCACACAAAAGAAAGCTTCAGTCGATGTTTAGCTAAGAAGTATGAAGTGATTTTAGAGATGTGTGCAAATTTCTCAACACAAAGAAAGATAACACACTATTTTCTGAAAATTACGCGTGAATATTTGCAGTCTTGTAATCTCATCAACTCAATTTTATTGTTTGTTTTATGGCTTGTTATGGGTTTTATTGCTGCAAATTTATTTATTGTTTTGTTAGGTTTTACGTGTAGAAAACAAAATTACATAGAGAAATTTAATTTTGGTGTAGCACGTACTTACGTTATATTCATTAAGTATTTCTTTTCTGTTGTGAAATGGTTCGGAATTCTTCAATTTTCAGAACATTTACTTAATTATTCATGTTTCTCTAACTTAAAAATAAAAACTTATTATTTTTCACGCAAACTGTTCTTTTTCTTTTCTTATAATTTAGAATAGAAACCATTTGTAATGCAATTCCGTGGAGCATATTGATAGGTTCTCAGTGTTTCATAAAACAAAACAGACATTTCCGTCTTATTATTGTTATAATTCAATAGTATATTTTGTTAAATCTTTTTGGAGTTTAGTGAGATTTATTAGGTTATATAAAAAGTAATTTATATCCTTTTTTTTAATTCATTAGAAATCTAAAATTTATCTATTACCCTACTATCATATTTATATGGAGAACTTAATTTTTTTAAGAAAATAGAAATTAGATTAGTCTTTGAGGTATACCGGCTCTTTTCAAAGACACATATTTGGCAATAAATTGCCGAAATGATGTCACATATTAAGAAATAAATTGGAGGTATGTAGAATAAATATGCTATAAATGTCTTACATCCTAACGTTTTAATGACAATTATTTTGTTTCTCGGTTGGTGTGTTATAACATTTGGATTTGCAAAAAAAAAAAAAAAAAAGTGTTGCTAGGAGGCGCATCTTTCTTCTTTCTTTTTATAAGCCATGTCGTTTCAGGACGTAGGCGATCATGGCTCTCCACCTCCGTCTATCCCTTGCAGCTCACAACAAATTCCTATCCCTCTGCTTTCTCCCTCAGTTCACGTTCTGACATCCACCTGCTCAAGCCCTCCATAGTTGTCACACACTGCTTTCCCTTGTCTTCCTTTCCCTGTATTCGTTCCGTGAGTATCAGATTCTCTAGAACCTCCTTTCTCATTATGTGCCCCAGAAACTTCAGCTGCCTCTTCCTGATGTTAAGCATGAGCCTCCTTCATGTCTGCATTCTCTCCAAGACCTCATCGTTGCACACACGCTCTGTCCACGAAATCCTCAGCATCCTTCTATAGAACCACATCTCTGGCGCTTCGAGTCTCTTCTTCATCCTTTAAGAAATCTTCTGAAATTCGCCGCCCTAAAGAAGGACGGACATCACGTAATAACTCAGTATCCTTTGCTTTGTTACCAAAGAAATCCTCCTGTCTCGCAAGATTCCGCCCATCTTTTGGAATGTGTCCTTTGCCATCTTAATACGTCTACGGATCCCAGTGTCGCACTTACAGTCCTCTGTTAAAACGCTACCCAGATATTTAAACTTCCGCGTCTGCTTGATTCTAGCGTTCTCGACCTGTAAATCGTATTTCGGGTTCATCCTCTTGATACAGTTTAACCTTTTAAAAATACGTGCATTTCTCTCTCTAGCCCTTTTTTTTTTAAAGCTGTTTAGCTCTGGTCTTCAGATGAAGTCGATGTGGGTAAAGTGTCGTTATTTTATATTTATTTTTTCCCGTTACTAATTTTTTACTTGGACTCATACTGAGTCCCCCGATATTATTTGTAGGATAAATTTTCTAGGAGGCCGCAAATATTTACTCTCTAAAGTGTTGATGTTGTTTAGATAATGGTGAATAATATTTATCCGCTGAACTTACTAGCATTGTGCAACAATTCTGTGGATGTGTGATTTCTAATCATTTTTTTTTATTTACAGATAATGCTTTCGAAAAAAACTGTCTCAAGCAAGTTACACCGCAAAAATAAGAAAAAAGAACTTACACACACACACACACACACACACACACACATATATATATATATGTATATATATATATATATATATATATTGAATATTTTTACTAATCTGGAGAATTTTCAATAAGATGGATAAATAACTTTACAACTAATTACAATCTTATTGAAGGCTTGATTGATTCTTTTTATTCAGTGATTGAGAGGTAGAATGATTGTTTAAATTGAATTGACCTATTTGTAAAATGAAATGAAATTAAACTGGTCTATTTTTAATATGAAATTGAACTGGCCTATTTTTAATATGAAATTGAACTGACCTATTTGTAAAAAGAAATGCAAGTGAAGTGACCGATTTGGAAAATAAAATGAAAGTGACCTATTTGGAAAATGCAATAAAATTGAACTGGCTTATTTATGAAATAAAAGAAATTGAACTGACCTTTTTGTAAAATAAAATGAAATTAAACTGACCTATTTGTCAAAGGAAATGAAATTGAACCATTTGTAACGTAAAATGAAATTGAACTGACGTCTTTCTAAAATAAAATGAAAGTGACCTATTTGTTTAATATAATAAAATTACACTGATCTATTTATAAATTAAAAAGAAATTGAACTGGTCTATTTGTAAAAAGAAATGAAAGTGCCATATTTGTAAAATACAATAAAATTGCAATGGAATATTTGTAACATAAAATGAAATTGAACTTACGTATTTGTAAAAGGAAATGAAATTGAAATATTTCTAAAGTAAAATGAAATTGAATTGACCTTTTTGTAAAATGAAATTGAACTGACCTTTTTGTAAAATAAAATGAAATTGAACTGACCTCTTTCTAAAATGAAATGAAAGTGACCTATTTGTTTAATGTAATAAAATTGCACTGATCTATTTATAAATTAAAAAGAAATTGAACTGAGCTATTTGTAAAAGGAAATGAAATTGAACTGACTTGTTTGTAGCAAGAAATGAAATTGAACTGATCTATTTGTAAAATAAGATAAAATTACACTGACATATTTGTAAAATAAAAAGAAATTGAACTGCTCAGCTCAGTACAAAATTACTGAAAAATAGTAAAAATGAAAATGTTTTTTTTTGTAAAATAAAGTTCTTCGAATCTTAAAAACATCGAAAAAGTTTTCATTCATTAGCTATTAATTTACATTTTGTCTTATTTTTTCCGATTGTTACAACAATTTAGGTGGAACCAGGGATATTAACTCCCATAATTTCATCTCTTCTCTCTCTCTCTCTCTCTCTCTATATATATATATATATATATATATATATATATATATATATATATTGCCATCCGCAGACAGACTCATCTCAGCTCACACCCATCAGGTATGGCTAAACATCCGGTTGCCTCTTGATAGAATCGAAACCCGGCTGTATGGTCGTCAGCGCACGGCAGGCAAGAAGGTGAATTTAAGAGAGAACTCGATTCAATTTACCGAAGAGTATATATATTATTTTTGTCTTCGAACACAGTAAGGACTTTCATTCGAATATTTAAGAAAAGGAGTAGTTGGTATAAACTTGTACCAGGTGGATTTTTCTCCCCACAAAAAAAGTTTAATCGTCAATTTCCATCGATATTAAACCTCAAGGACACATGGCACAGTGGATAAAGGCGTTGGTTAGATCCAGTGACAGGACCCAAAGAGTGTGAGTTCAATACTTTCAGAGGGAAATTAGCAGGAGATAACTGATAACTGACATCCATCAAACATGGCACGTAGAACTAGAACAGTCTACCCCGGTGAGCGAAATGAAGGGTTCAGTTCGACATTCCAACCACCTGAAGAAGGCCGAGATGTACAACGGCCGAAACGTTGTGATAAATATGGCGACAAAGATAAGGACAATAGTCCGAATAATGTAAATAATGCAATCCATAGAATTTCAATTTTCTCTTCTTATCGTTGATTATGAAGTTTTCCACTAGGCTTCTTTCTATGCTTGATGGTGTCTTGCGCTGCAACATTTGTGACGCAGTCTACCGCTCACATTTGAATTGTAGAATATTTAGAACATAAATTTATATAACGCGAAAATATTGTGCCTGATGTTTTCCATACAATTCTCTAAGACAGGTGTGTGGGCTTGAGATGATTGTTGTTTGCTTGTAGGTGGGATTCATTTATAAAGCTGGTGGAATTTCAGAGTTGCCTGAAGAAAGAGGAGAGCACTGTTTTGTCTACTCAAAGTAGAACTGTTTGCGACTTATGTATTTAAGAATTAGCACCAACTGCTTGTACATTTGGCACGTAATGAAAGCAATATCTTCAAAAAAACTTAACGTGTGAATGTTATGTATGTGAAAGATTGCTTGTGTATGTTGTGTTGATTTGCTTAGGTCGGGCTCGGTGTTTATACATGAGAGTAAAGATTATTCTGTTTTTGAGAAGGGGTATCTAGAGGCAGATCACAAATACCAAGGAACCTTTTGTTATTATATAAGACATGGCCAATATGACTGAAAAATACTGGAAGCGCAAATATAGTAATTACCGAGCACGACACCTTTAGTCTAAGTCCTGTTTTATCGAATAAACTTAACTGGCATACACACACACGCGCGCACACATACACACACACACACCTTTCATTATATTACGTATATATTCTATATTACCTGACGCATCTTGAAGACGCCTACGATATGGTGTTGAAACGAATTGTCTGAATAATTTTTATCTTATCATATCTACATAAAAATATTATAAATTTCAAAATTGCTATATATGTATGGAAATTGAGTTTCGTTAAAAACGAATGACAAGGTTTCATTTTAAAACACTCGGAGACCTAACAAACTCTATCCACAACATCCTCGTTAGTTTCCACAAGGTAAAAGTCAATGGCATCTACTATGAAGAAGGTCATGATGTCCTGACCGTGTTTGTAAAATAAAACATTACTATAACTATAGATACATGCATAAGGAAGATCCATACATTCAGTTAAAAATAAAATCTTCCTTGATAATGGCTAAAGTATAGTCGAAAGCGCTCAGACTTACAGAACATCCAGACAATTTATGCCCAAAAAAGAAACACAAATATAAGAACACAAGAAGAATTAAATAAAAAAATTTGAACCTTGTCAGTCGTTCATAATGAAACGTGTATAAAAAGGGATTGCTTCCCAAATACACAATTACACACACACACACAATATATATATATATATATATATATATATATATATATATATATTTAGAGAGAGAGAGAGAGTTGGTGAAAGAGAGAGTATTACTTTTTCTTATTCCTGTAAATGACACCTGTTTGAGTTATTTTTTCACTGTTTAAGAAAATAAAATAAACAGTGTTAAAAACTCAAAAAAAAAAATATATATATATATCCGAACATACACACACAGACAAACACACACACACACACATATATATATATATATACACACATATATATATATATATATATATACTTTATGCATTTCTCTTTATTCATATTGCAGATATACTATATCTTAATTTTTTACACTCACACACTGACGTACACACAAAACGCACACGCTGACATAAATTTATATATATATATATATATGCATATATGTATGCATATATATATATATATATATATATATATATATATATATATATATATATTATTACTATAAACGTTATTTTAGTGGTACACTTTTTGCGTTTTGTATTGTTTATTTTATTTTTTCTTAACCAGTGAAAAATAATAACTCAAACATGCGTCATCTACAGGAATAAGAAACATTAATTCAATATATATATATATATATATATATATATATATATATATATATATATATATATATATATATATATATATATATATATATATATATATATATATATATATATATATATATGCATATATATATGTGTGTTTGTGTGTGTGTTTGTATTTGTGTTTGTGTGTGTGTGCCTTATATAATAATTCTGGTCTTAAATTATCAGCACACCCAGATTTCTGACATTCAAGCATTTTAGCGATATTGTGTGGGGTCTATATTTAAGCCACTTGGAAGGAAACCATATTTGGCCCTCATATATATCCAGTGTTTCATAAACCTTCTGATTAGTTTCTGATTGACCGATTGCAAACAGATAGAAGGAAAATATAAAATCGTATTGAATCGTACGCGAAACAGCATTGCACCCATACTTTTTTTTTAGTTCATATAAGGTGAATTTAGAAGCAATAGGGGCAGGGAGTTGGCATCGTATAATTCGACTGATACAATGAATTGGTCAAAACTTGACAAAGACTTCCCCAAAATATACTTAATGAAAAAATCGACAAATATGAACATTTGATAAAATATTAATTTTTATTCGTTTTATATATATCTTCTCTTTCATACTTTAAAAAAAATGTATATTTCCATGTGTGTTGATCTATCTATCTATCTATCTATCTATCTATCTATCTATCTATCTATCTATCTATCTATGTCAGTCTATTCAGATCTATCTCTCTATCTATGTCAGTCTATTCAAATCTATCTATCTAAGTCTATTGAGATCTATCTATCTATCTATCTATCTATCTATCTATCTATCTATCTATCTCAGTCTATTCAGATCTATCTATCTATGTATCTATCTCAGTCTATTCAGATCTATCTATCTATCTATCTCAGTCTATTCAGATCTATCTATCTATCTATCTATCTCAGTCTATTCAGATCTATCTATCTATCTATCTCAGTCTATTCAGATCTATCTATCTATCTATCTATCTATCTATCTATCTCAGTCTATTCAGATCTATCTATCTACTGTGTTCCTTTCTTTGATGGAAGTTATGATTATATTATATGGATAAAAATCCACCCGATACAACCTTATACGTACCATTCCATTAATGAAACATCTTACGTGTGTTGGAAGCCTATTTTAAGGAGTTTGCCTGTACATTTATTAAAAGTGGTTGTAGAAAGAAGATTTTTCCCTAAAAGAATAATCTTCTTAGTCGTTTACTTGAAAGTCAAAATAAATATTCTGTGACATGAACAAAAAGAATGATATTAAATATTCCATGAGTCGTTAGGAAAAAATTAAACTCGTTCTTAGTTTTGCCGAATATAAGTCCCTTCCTGTTTCTTGTTTTATTTCAAATTTCTCTTTATGTTCCGTGTCCCCTCAGGGCGTAAGCGATCATGTCTCTCCACAACTTCCTGTCCCCTGTATCAATTAATAAACTTTATCTTTCTGTTATTTCTCCCAATCCCTGATCCGCCATCATTTATTCAAGATCACTAAATGTCATGCGATTTTTTTCATCTTATAAAATATCAGTCCTGTGAGTATCAGATTTCCAAGCCTTCCTTCCTCATTAAATGCCCCAGAAACACCAACTCTATCTTCCTCTTGTTATGTACTCGTTTTCTTTTTGTTTCTATTTTCTCCCAAAATTTTGTCGTTCTTCCCCTTTTCTGTCCACGCTATCTTCAGCATCGTTCTGTAGAACGATATTTCTGTCTCCTCTTCATCTTTGAGGAGACACTAACACCCAGGAGGACAGATACCACAAATCAGTGTAGTACTTTTCTCACTGTTTCTAGAGAAAATTTTCTATTTCTCAATACTTTCTTAGCTCTTGGAATGCTTCCTTGACTACTACAATACACGTTCAGACCTCGATGTCACACCATCTGTCCTGTGTTAAAACATTTCCCAGATATTTAAATATCTGCACTTGTTTGAGTTTGGTATCCGATTTGCAATTCGCATTTATCTTTTGCTGGATTTTGTCGAGGACCTTAAGACGAACAGCAGGGGCCCAGACTATATATGACAGCAGTGTTCTTTGCAAGGGCAAATGATTGATTTATAGATTTGAAGGATGGACTCGGGTGCCGAGATAGAGCCTTGAGGAAAACCTGAGTTCGTTAGAAAAGAACTGGAGGAGAATCCATTAAGGACGTCCTTCATTACACGGACTGAATTGAAGCACAAAAAAAAAAGATTTTAAAATCGAAATTTTGAAAACGCCAGTGGAACCTAAATTCTCTGCGTAAAGTCAAATCCCTATTTAATCCTTTAGTATTTTGAAAATCTATTTTAGATCCGATTTACGTCTTTCATTTGAATGAAGAAGCTAAAAGCACGCATCAGGTGTCATCAGTCCTATGGAACGGTCGGTTGAAGTGCGTAGCAACAAGTAAATTGTTGTTTCCTTTGATGGTTATATATATATATATATATATATATATATATATATTGCAATCCCATAGAGAGAGAGCGAGATTCGCTATATCACAGCTCATCATTGTGGCTAGACGTCCAGTTACCTTTAGCTAGGATCTAAACCCGGCTGAATTAGCGTCAGTTATAGAATCTACCCCTAAGCCGTTGAAGGTGAACTTTAGCGTATTTATTTGTAAACTGGCCAGTGACTGAGAGAACTGGATTCGTTTTATCGAAGTAAATTGCATATACATATATATATATAAATATATATGTGTGTGTGTGTGTGTGTGTGTATAAACGGTATATAAGAAAAAATTAGGGGAAAAAGCAAGATTGTTAAAAAGGAGAAAAGAAGTAATCGCATGTAGTCGCATGAACGCTAACTTACATTTAGTGCAAAACGCGTCACATGAAAACTTTTTTGTCATATTTCTTTCATCTTATATATATATATATAGTTTCGGTAGGGTGCGCATGTGTTTGAATTATTATCTTGAAATTGAAATATCTTTTGTTTATATTTTTATATAATAATCAGAGGAAATGGAAGACTTCTTAGAAGTCGATTCCTGGCTGGCTACAAAAGATGCCAAGTGCAGTTGTTTTCCCGACAAAGACAAAACATTCTTAGAGGATGTAATCAATAATGTTGAAAGAAAAAAAATGTCTTTTATTTTTATTTAATGTACACACGTACACACGTGCGTGCATATATATTATTTCACATGTGTGTGCGCGCGCGCGCACGCACACACACAAACACACACACACATATATATATATATATTAAATATAAGAATATAATAAAAATAAAATAAATAATATATACAAACACATGATGAGGATTATAAATAATTCCAGAACATTCCTCATTCGCCTCGTATACATTTCTTTCAAGTGTCTATATATAGAACCTAAACAAAAGAGAGTAACATTTGGTTTGATTAATGCTTGAGAATGCTAGTCATCATGCAGTGTTGATTTTCTAAATCCACACTGAATATATATATATATATATATATATATATATATATATATATATATGTATGTATCTATATATATGTTATTGAGGTATGTTTTGGTAAATGCATATTTAAAAACTAAACCTCCAGATCATAAATACTAATTCCCTCCCAATTGTTAATGAACTAATCCAATTAAACTTCCTAAATACCCAAAATATTACCTATAAAATGATAAGCAAACATACAGCCATGATGACGGTTAATGGCAATCGGAAGCGCTTGGCAAAACACCAAGGAATACGGTCTTTTTTCAACAAATTTAATATAAAAGAGAAAGTCAGAAAAACAGAAAAAATAGATTAAGTGGAAAATTTTAATTGTCTTTAACAACACATGGTACAATAATGACATGCTGCCAATACATATATATATATATATATATATATATATATATATATATATATATATATATATATATATATTATTTCAATAAAGGTGCAATTAATTTACAAATTCATGAATTATTCATACAAAAAACAAATACAAAAGGTTAATGATTTAATTGGCGAGAAATCCATCGTCGCGAACAATTCAAATAATATACAAAACCCCGAACCTGTTTATGAATGAAAAGATCCTTGTTTCTATAAATTTCTGTTGCATGAGGTTCTTATTATTTTTTACAAGCTTTCCTCTGTTCCTACAGACATCCTCAGGTATGGAATAGATTTTGTTCTTGTTTTTTCTCTCAGTAATAAAGAGGACAACGAAAATATATGTATTGTTGTAATCCGAAAATGCTCTTAGAAATGAGTTATTGTTTTTTTTGGGCGTGCTGTCGCAACGCTGAGTTTGAATTTAAATTTTACAATTGCGCGTTCTTATACAAATTTTAAAAATATAAAATATATTGTTAAATTCAAACTCAGCGTTGCGACAGCACGCTCCAAAAACAATAACTCATTTCTAATAGCATTTTTCGGATTAACAGATTGAGTGTGAAAAAATTTCTTATTATTTTTACAATCTTTCGTCTGTTCCTACAGACATCCTCAGGTATGGATGATAAGTGTATTTGTATGAATAATTCATGAATTTGTAAATTAATTGCACCTTTATTGAAATTAAAATAAATATGTATTTTAAGCATTTCATTTTAAGCAAGGCGAGAGTGCCATTTGTACGGAAGGGGCTCGAGAGTGTGTAAGTAAGGGGAAAGACAATGTATAGGAGAAGTTGAGGAAAGGATAAAAAGAAGAACGGAGTAAGAGAAACGGAGTTCCACTGTCGAGAAGTGTTAGACATGAAGCTGCTGGAGTAGAAGTGGTGGTTATATATAATTGTTTCGACAGTAAAAGGGTGGGTCGAGATGCTAACCTCGTAGCACGCTTAGATTATTGCAGTCGGGGCAACAGGGTAAATAGCTCGACAGAAAATATGCCATGTAAATATTGATAGAACAGACAGAGGGAAACCACATAATTCGGTAACAATGTAACTGGATTCGAGATCACAAATCAAGACCGATCACATTACATATCCGTCTTTGGATTTTGTCGAAAACTTCGAGATGAACAGCGGCGGCACCAGACCATATATGGCGAAAGTATTTCATGCATTGGCAAATGGTAGATTTGTAGGTGTGAAGGATGGACTCAGATGAGAAAAACTTTCTGGCGCGAAACAAACAACCAAATTTCTTTGCGGTAGATGTAGCAATTGATTCAATGTAGTTGTTCCACCTCAGTTTAGTGGAAGACGTGAGACTAAGGCGCAGTGAGGAATTCTCTTGGAGATGAGGGGCAACCATACTGATAGGAGACAGTGACATTTCTCTATGATGAGTAAATCATAGCAGTTTCGTTTTCTTGCCCCAGACAACGGCCAGGTTAACTTTGTCAGCGATGCCGGATTTACTATCGAGACAGGGGTAAATGGTAGTGTCGTCTGCGTAGATGCCGACTTGTGTACTGATGTCGTCAGGAAGATCATTGATGAAGTTCAGAGACAGTGTAGGACCAGGGATAGAGCCTTGAGGTACACCAGGGTTGGTATGGAAGGAACTGGAAGAGAAACCGCTCAGGACAATCTTTATCTCACGGTTAGACAGGAATGATTGTATTAAATCAAATAATCGTCCTGTAATACCGTATCCCTGAAGCTTAGGTGGAAGGCCAGCATGGCAAACCCAGTCAAACGCCTTCGATATATCTAGAACAACAGCTCAAGCTTCGCTATTATTATCAAGAGCTCGGTATACATATTCAGTTATGGCCGTAAGCACATCAGCGGTAGACCGGACAAAGCAGAAACCATATTGTTTGTCAGAGAGCAGATCGTGGGAAGTGAGATTCTTAACTAATTCGACATTGATTAAAGCCTCGAAGACTTTGCCGAAGAGGGGTAGGAGACTAATAGGACGGTAGTTAGATTGGTGAAAAGGGTCTCCAGAGTTTTTAAAAACACGGACAACAGATGAGGACTTCCATCATGCTGGAATGCAAGAGTCAGCAAGGCAATAGTTATATAGTTTTGTGAGAACTGCAGCCAGATTAGGAGCATGTTTCCTTTGGACTACAGCTGGCACCCCGCACCACCACTTGATTTATGAGAGTCTAATCTAGAGATAATGTCTAATAATATCGACTGGGTTATACCTATCTTACTCGGTATAGCCTCAGTTCTAGGGGAAAACCCGTATGAGTCGTGTGTAGAGTTCGATGACATTTTCCGAGCAAAGAATGCAGACATATCAGGTTAGGATGTTAGGACTTCGAGCAGACTGCATAGAGGAGGAATTGAGGAGTTGCTGTCGTTCAGAGTCGATAATCATCTTTAGAAACAAACTTGAGAGATACAATGCTATGTTTCATTACAAACAACTTTACTTCATCGAGGCCACGCTTGCACTTCAGCTATGTGGCCCACTGATAAATGTGTTCTGATGCTCCTCCACCACCACCACGCCGTTAAATAACAGTGTTTTTACGACTATTCCATTCTCGGTCATATGGTCGATCCCTCCCTCCCTCGGTGATTTTAGCTGGTGAGTATATGATATGTATTCACCGACTACTCTTGTTATAACACCTTGGGTTAGCTGAGGTGGGTATAAAAGCCCAGATCACTGAACGTCGAATGCCGACCGCTTGAAGAATGCGTGTTTAGCGCATAGGAAACTGACAGTTGCAATGGGTCAGATCTAAACTGTAAATTCTATGATTAATATAATATTGTGGCATTGGGCTCGCTTTTTTTCTCCGGTGTGTCATCTTAAGTGTGCTCCTTCGGGAGTTGTTTGCTTTTTGTCAGTTAATAATAATAATTATCTTCTTATCTACCTATATATATATATATATATATATATATATATATATATATATATATATATATATATATATATATATATATATAATATATATATATAAATATTAAAGTGAACATAGAAGTCAACACTTAGAGGCGACAGTCTGTTTCATGCTATATGCAATCGTCAGGCCACGTGTGCTGTTATTTTTCTCGGCTATTTATATATATACGGGTCAGTGGTGCATTGTGGGTAGTCTATTATGGCGGTTATTTTACCGGAAGTCGTTTATATATTTATTTGGGTTAAACTATTTTGCTTGTTTTTTATTTATTTTTTATTTTTTGTTTCTTATTTTATTTATTTATTTATTTTTTAATCGGTGTTTTTATTAAAAAATTTTACTTAAAAATTGAAAAGAGAAAAAATACAAGTAAAATAAATTGACCTAAATTCATTCAAGGAAATAAATAAACAAACCAATCCCGATAAAGTTACCATTAGAAAAAACAAATAAAGATAATCAACCCACATAAACACAAATTAAAAACTGGTCCTGCAAAAAATAATAGTTAGAATAAACTACAACAATCAACTCCAAAACCGAACAAATAGCCTTAATTAAATTCTCAAACCAAAACAAAACTATTAAATAAGTGATATAAACAAACTTTTACTACGTTAATAAAATCACCGATTAAATAAATAAATAAATAAATAAGTGTTGACTTCTATGTTCACTTTTATATTTAAACACGCTCTATCTCCGATATTGAGCACTTTATCCCATAAATATAGCACACCTTAAGACTATATTTCTTCATATATATATATATATATATATATGTATGTATGTATGTATATATAATTGTGCAGTTGAGCAGCAATCATTCTTAAATGCATGCTTCTTGATCAAGATTGACCAGGTAGTTTTTGCTTATTTCTTATGTTTTTCTTGTAAACGTAAAAATGTCTTCTTTCCTGGACATAGTGAATGTTAAAGAAATTGTCCCAAAGGCGTTCTGTTGCAACCAGACATGTCCCTCTTTTAAAGGCGGAAAAAAGTGATTCATATGGGATATAGGGGCAGAGCATGAAGGTGAGAACCAAGGAGTTGAGCGCGATTTAACTTTTATTTTCTTGCTTGGCGGAAAGGCTTTTTAACAAGGAGGAGACCTCAGATGCACATTTTTGTATGGGGTGATTAAAAATCACATTCCAAGGGACGTCGCGAAGCATCTTACGGAACGAGTCGAAGTCTGCGCGTTGATAAAGGAGACATATTGTTTTAGTAGGAGGTTCATGGGAGTGGAAGGAGATGTTAACAGACACCTCCCCGGGATCAGAGTTGCCAAGAGGGCAAAGTTGCATAGAATTGCAAGAATCAGGGATGGTGGTAAAACAGAAATCGAGAAGGAAAGCGTTATTGTCGGGGTTACTGGGGAAACACGTAGGAATGTCAACCGTTTGCGTGAACGATTGAATGATTGAAAAGTTATGGGTTTGGATGCCAGCGAGGTCAGTTACAGACTGTTTAAGCCACATGGTTTGGTGGGCGTTAAAGACACCGAACACATGAATATGGTTGCAAACGGATATAGAGAGATGACTTTGTCTATATCAGAAATGATGTCGAGTACAAGACAGTGTTGAGAGGAAGGGAAACTGTAGAGAAAGAAGAGACAACTTACTGAATGGAGGAGACACATGTACGAATATCTGGAGATTCCAAAAAATTTCTCTAGCCATCGGAGGATGATCGCTGACTCCCAGGATATGCATTTGAATTTTAGAGTCCTTTCTAAGGAAAGGAAACTAGGCAGGAATCGATAAATCAGTGGAAGGGATTGGCGAGTCAAGGTTAGTCTCGCAGAAAGCTAGTATATCAGGAGACTTATGAAAGAGGAACGATTCAACACTGCAGAAGTTGGTACGAATACCACAGATTTTAAAGCGTTAAGGTAATTTCTGATCTGGCTTGGGTTTATATATTTGGTTGCTTATGGTCATGTTGAGTTACGTTAGCGAGGAAAAAGCCTAAAGTAATAAAAGCAGTCGGTCATCAAATGTGGCATGAGCATAAAGGAACTCGCGCAGACTGCAGCATAACGTAGCCTCGAGGTTGCTTACCGGAGATGCATGCACGGACACCTATCCAAGTGCGACATAACATTGCAAGAATCGCGATATTGTGCAACTGTTGAACAGAGCAGCCTCTCAAGACACTACGCAAGAGTTCGGGCTAGCCATCGGGAACAGCAACAAGAAAACTATCAACTGGGCACCCTCAATATGAAGAGACGTTGCTACAAACCGAACACATCACAAGCGATTCACAACAAGAATGAAGAAAAGGACAGGATCCGGGAACTCATTCCTAAACAGGAAGCCAGAGAGGAGCATCTATTCCTGTTCAAAAGAATATTAACCGGGCGATAAGAAAGCCTATCTACTATTATTAAAAAAAATCATAAAAAAACACAACCCCCCCAAAAAAAAAAACAACAAAAAACGCAATTACAGAACACAGAGAAAAACAACAACAAACAAAAACAAAGCCAACAAGAAGAACGGGCACGGAAACAGAACTGGAGAGCCAAGCTGGGCTGGGATCCACGACGCGAGTTATACATGTATAGAACACACGTGGGCTAGAGGTCTAAAAGTCACATTAGCAGGAGAGGGTAGAGGGAGATGCTTGAGCAGTCATTACACCCGCCAATATGGATTGTTACATATTGATAGAGGAGAAGCATATGAGTTGGAGCGGTTGCTATGGATAGAAAATCTGGAATGTAAATATATTTTTTAATTTTGTTAAAGTCCAACATCCACTTCGGTATTTCTGTGAGCCACGATTAAAGAATAACGCCCAATGCTTGCATGAACCCGAAAAATCGCCAAAAGACATAATATTCAAAGAGGGAAAAAGAAGTTAAAATAAAATGAATTCAAAAAACAAAATAAAAAGGAATAAATATTTTATATACTTTTATTCTTATTTATTGTATAGTAACACGATTTAATGTGCTTTTAACGCTAGTAATATTACCACTTCAATATTTGTGGCAGTAAAGTCGACGTAAAGTCGAATAAAATGACTTGAAATAGATTTTTATTTTTCCACATATATTTTTGACAAACGACGTATAGTTGAGAACAACTTAACTTGAAACGTAGGCTAGAGGTTTAAAAGTCACATTGGCAGGAGAGGGTAAAGGGAGATGCTTGAGCAGTCATTACACCTGTCTATATGGATTGTTATATATGGATAGAGAGAAGTATATGAGTCGGAGCGGGGCTATGGATAGGGAATCTGGAATGTAAAAATTCAACATGCACTTCCTATAGAAGAGAATCACACCAACGCCTGTGAGCCACGAGTATAAGAAAAATAACGTCCAACGCGTGTATGAACCTGAACAATCTCCACAGACATAATATTCAAAGCTTTTAAAGAGAGAAAGCAGTGTAAAATAAATTCAATTCAGAAAACAAAATATAAAGGATGGAAACGTTAGTAACAAGGAATATATATATATATATATATATATATATATATATATATATATATATATATATATATATATAGGGTTTGAATGAGTAGCTCGAATAGAGCCTGCCCCAAATAGTATTCGGGCATAAAAGAGATAGATATCAAAACTTAATCTTCAGGCCTAGGTTACTAATTGGTTAGCCTGTTGTTATTGATTAGCGGCATATCAACGCCTGTAGGCTATTTTATTCTGAAATCTAAATTACTATTTAACCCATAACTGAAAGTAGAAGATAGAAGATGTAAATTTATACCCTTCATAAGGTTATTTGCACGTAACTGAATCTAATGAACCCAACTGGAATTTTAACTCAGATCTCTGACTAACAATTCGATGTCATTATCCATTACACCACCGGCACATCCAAGCTTACAGTATCTGATATTCCCAAGTGGTCAGTCATCTATATATTGACAAGCTTCGACATTGGTAATCGTACATGGACTTTGGTTCTTGTTTTGGGGCATCATTTAACGTAAGGTGACCATAAGCCTAGATTTCTATGCTCTATATATCTATATGTATGTCAGGTAGCTGAAAATGTAATAAAATATAATAAGTTAATATGCGTTAGGTAATTGAGAGTACATTATAATAGAGGAAAATATATATTTATTATTTAATACGGAGGAAGGATAATTTTAGGTTTCATTTGAATGTGTTGTTACTTGTTTACATTAAGTTCTACCAGCCATCCCTATCTTAGCAGAAGGAGTAGTTGGTAGGCTTAAAGTTTGTATGTTTTCAATTTTGTTAAATTATTGTTTTTATTTGTCGATCATATCTTTGTCGCTGTGTACAGTTTGTCACTGATGAGAGAAGCCCAATAAAACAGTTTAGCTTGTTTTTGTTTTAACCATGTTATATCATGATTACTTTATAATACTATTTTTTACTGTTCTTTTATGTTACTAACTATTCTTTTTGTTTTATCATCTCCGTTTTCATCCCTTTTATAAAAGAAGTTTAAATATCTAGGAAGCGTTTTGACAGAGGACGGTAAGTGCGACATATAGACGTATTGGGATGGCCAAGGACGCATTTCAAAAGCTGGGCAGAGTATTTCGAGACAGGAGGATTTCTTTGATAACAAACAAAAAAATACTGAGCTGTTCCGTGACATCTGTCCTTCTTGACGGCAGGGGATGCTAGGCAGTTTATTCAAAGATGAAGAAGAGGCAACGGAGATGTGGTTCTACAGAAGTGTACTAAAGATATCATGAATCGAGCGTGTGAGCAACGATGAGGTTTTGGAGAGAATGCAAACAAGGAGGAAGCGTATATTTAACACCAGGAAGAGGCAGGGACACATAATGAGAAGGGTGGTTCTGGGGAATCTGATATGGTTTGAATAGAGGGAAAGCAAGTGGATAACAGAACGTGATCTGGAGGAGGAAGCAGACAGAAGGAGCTTGTTGAGAGCTACAAGGGATAGAGTGAGGTGGTGAGCCATGATCGCCTACGTCCTAAAATGTCATGGCACATAAAAAGAAAGAATTCTGATAAGAATTCAATTATTCTATCGAAGAAAAAATGAACACAAGCTTTCTGGGGACATATTCCTTATAGAATAATTTCCTATTACCTAAACGTTGAGATGCTTTGTAACAGAGTGAACTGGAATTAAGTGACACATTTTCGATGAGCACAACGTTAGGAATAAATAGATATAAACGCTCTGATTTAACGGACTTTTGCCATGAAAGACATCATCTAAGGCGAGTAATGATATTTGGTCTTGAAGTGGCGAAGATATTCCGGAATTGTGTAAAGGAAGCTTCGGTTGATATAAATGTCTAAATCTTTTCGGCGTTTATTCAGATTTTCTATTTCAAATCATAGCTACCCACCCGTGGGTGATTTCAAATGTGTATCTCTCCGGGAATTAAGACGGTAGACAGGCCTAACGGCGACATAGCAGTTTCTCACATTCAAGTGTAATTTAGGAATAACATTTCTTTGCTCATCAAAACATGATTAATGCGCATATTGTATACTTAAATTACTTAACAACACAATATGTATACATAATATACATATATACAGATAATTGTGTATTTAGGCAGTAATCCTTCATTTATGCATGTTTCATTAAAAACGACAGACAAGGTACTAGATTAAGCTTTTTATTTAATTTTTCTTGTGTTCGAAAAAGTGATTTCTTTTTTGGACACAGAGTGTGTAGAAACTGTCCAAATACTCTATAATTCCGAGCGCTTTCCGTAATTTAAGCCATTACCAAGAATGGTTTTAGTTTTTCATTTTAATTAAGTATGTGCGTTGTGGATGTGTTTTTAGTGTTGTAGAGACGTTTATTTACCGAACACAGTTAGTATATTGTGGCCGTGTTCGTAGTTAATATTATTGTTGGCTTTTCTTTTCTATTATTAAGGCATTCATTATCTTTAATCCCTTTTTTACATGTGGTGAGGTTATTATATTTGTATTTTTTACTAATATGTTTCGGATGGAGTCTGGTATATTTGCGTGTGTGTTTAAATGGGTTCTAATAGAGCTGTGGTCAGATAGGTGCAACGTAACGCGTCAGAAGAAGCATATAGTCGTGTGACCGATGTAATTATTTATGAATTCGGTTTGATCAGGAACACAGTTCATTAAGGGTCATTTGAACTCATAGATACTTTTCTTTCGTTGTAATTTTGAATTTGCTGGTGTGTTGATATTTTTTATGCTAAAGTTAGTCGTTTTACGCTTTTTGTGGTAGATAATTATATATACAGATGCGTAATTAGTATATATAATATTCACACATCTGTGTATATTATTTAAATATTTTATATTTAGGCAGCAAACATTATTTCATATACGTTTCATTGAATATGAGAGAAAAGGAAAATTGGATGAATTTTTATCCAGTTTTGTTCAAGTACCCTTTACTATTTCAATTTGGTGGGGGGGGGAGGGTAAAAGTGTGTATGAAAACGCCCGCCCAACTTGAATTCTATCGACATTCCTTTCGAGGTGCTCGGAATAAACGCTACCATCATGCAATAAACATTACATAATGACATCATGACAACCATGAAAAAAATTAATAACAATTAAGAAAAAACACCTTGAAAATGGCTAAGGAAGTGGCCGAAACCGCTTGGGACAATAGACAATACGGACAATATTTACACGGCCTTGCTCCCATTAAACGGAAACATTTAAGAATACGAGAAAAAAATAAATGAGAAACTTCACATGTCTGCCATATTGAACGAAATATATGTATTATTATAGATAATAAGCATATATATTTTTAATGAATACCTGTTGATATATATATATATATATATATATATATATATATATATATATGCATCACAAATATTTTAAAATTAAGTTACCCTGTAAGATTGTTTAAGGGAAACTGTTTCTGTTCATTCAAAATAATCGTTATGGCACAAGCACTATATATATATATATATATATATATATATATATATATATATATATATATATATATATGAAGGGTTCCGATAACTTGGAACGATTTTTAACTTAATTCACATTTCATTCATTCGTTTGTGAATAATAAGTTCTGAAACCTTAATTAGGTTCCGACAATTATTTATTATTTGCAATAATTTCTAAATTCATGTGTTTCTCAGCGCAAAAAAAGAGGCCAAAATTTGCTATACTAAAACTTAGTTCAACCACTGACGTTAGAAAAAAAAACAGTTTTGTAATCAAAATTTCGAATGCTATACACATTCTATGTCCAGAAAAGTAATTACTTGTGCGAGTTCAAGAGAATCAAATGATTTTTCAGTCTTTTCAATTAAACTTGTGTAAGGAGGGATTCCTCCCCCACAAAACATATATATATACATACAAATATATATATATATATACATATATATATATAAATATATATATATATATATATATATATATATAAATATATATATATATATATTATTTATTCGAAAATTATAACATAAATGTTATAAAATCACTACAAAAATAGCCATTTTGTTTCAACACTTCTGGTGTCTTATCAAGTGATGATGTTGAATGTAGGCACCAGAAGTGTTGAAACAAAATGGCTATTTTTGTAGTGATTTTATAACATTTATGTTATAATTTTTGCATAAATAATTCTGTATTGAGCACTCTTTTAAGAATAGTATTTGTTGTTTATTGGAATTTATTAGGTATACACCAATCCTATACTTCGATATATATATATATATATATATATATATATATATATATATAATCGACACTATAACTATATATATAAGTTGAGGGAAAAATCAAGGACCATAGGGATAATTCATTAAACGTATAATTACACATAAACATTTTATTTACTAGTTTTTATTTTAAAATATCCTCCTTCATTTTCAAAATATATTTCAAATCTGCGCCTGAAGGATTCATTAACTCTTTGCATAGTTTCCACTGTCATTTTACTGCATTCATGTTTAATTTTTTCTTTAATGTCCTCAATATATCTTGGGCGCATCTGGTAAACAACTGATTAAAAAAATCCAAGCGTGGGATGTTTGGTGACCTCGGTAGCCACTCAACAGGACGTCTTCGACCGATCCATTAACCCCCACGGTGGGTGACTTTGGCCGCGTCAAGTATTTATACAATAAACAACATGGTCAAAAGATCTCGAATAAAAAACAGAACCTGAAATAGGAACCTGGGATTGTTTATACACAACGATGTACAGGGTGGTCTGAGAGTCTTGTCACCTCCAAGCAAAAAATAATGACAACAACAGAACAAGTAATACAAAGAACGTACTGGATTCAGTTTATTCATTTTTTTTGAGCCTGTCATTCATCGAGAAGGTCTGTATGAACGTCATCATCTTCGTTGCAGAAAATGTACTGCGCCATGTCTTGTATGATATTTTACGAAGCTGTGCTTAGTTTATTGTTGCAAATGCTCTCCGAACGTTGTCCTATAACTGATGGGTATTCTGGTATCGTTCATGTGAAACTCTCTCCTCAATAATACCTCACATAGCGTTGAAATAGACAAAGTATATTATGTGAAACTCTCTCCTCAATAATACCTCACATAGCGTTGAAATAGACAAAGTATATTATGTGAAACGCTCTCCTCAATAATACCTCACATAGCGTTGAAATAGACAAAGTATATTATGTGAAACTCTCTCCTCAATAATACCTCACATAGCGTTGAAATAGACAAAGTATATTATGTGAAACGCTCTCCTCAATAATACCTCACATAGCGTTGAAATAGACAAAGTATATTATGTAAAGGTGAAAAACTTTCGGATCACCTTATACAACACCGCATTCGGAAATTGAAAAATAAAATAAAAAAAATTGAATTGTCTGTTGAATGTGAACATAGAATGAGCCAAGTTAATTGTAGTTTGGTTCAATATCAGAAGCTAGTACAAAATCAAAACAATAGCCTAAAACAGTCATGTTCTTAAACAGTCATGTCAGATGTGGATCTTCAAATGGATGCCGTGCATGGTGCCAAACTCGTTCAGAGACATAGACACAGTCAGCTGTATAAAACAGCTTTCTAAGAACGAGGATCAAAAATGGCCTCAAACGAATGAAGTGCGCAAGTCTCAGCAGGAAACTTCTTTGTTTGAACCTCATGGACTGGCGTTGCATAATCACAAACAAAGAATAGAAAACATCTCTTAGCATATTAAAATACCCGCATTTCCTTACGAGGTACAGTGAGGTTTGCAGACAGAAAAAATACCGCACTTTCTTTTACAACATCTAGTATCTTGATGAATGAACTCAGCAGACTGTTTGCACTTGTCCGCGTATGTTTTATCTCTGTCGGATCTCTGTCAACAAAATTGTTCTCAAAGACAAGACTGTTGATATCAACCTTTTCTTCTTTACTAGTAGAGCATTGCTAAACAATTCTGTTTTTCAAAAAAGTACATTTCACAAGTTTTCCTTTTAGAATTGCACAAATGTTATGCTATACCCGTCTTTCTGGAAGTGTGATTTGCTGTTTCATATAATTCCGCCTAGGTGGATGTGTTTTTCTTTACTTTTTCTTAGAAGGTTATCTCTTGTGTTCAGACGCTAGTTTAACATTTACAGCGGACAACTTATTATTAAGAACAGATATCTGACTTATCGTTGCCTTCTTTATCGCACAGGTTAATAAGAAATAGATTAGCTGAGAAGTGGAGAAAAGAAAGTCAAGTTTGTCGTACACGCCATGTCACATTACTATTGCTTTCGTTAATACTCTCGCCGTCTCTGAGTTTTATCGTTCGCCTACGTTCAATAATGTTTTCTGTGCTTCCCAGAAATAAAATTAGTCTACTAATTGCTAAAATAATAAAATTCAAACAATAACTAAAGTGATTACAAGAATAATAAAATTCAAATATATTTTTCTCCTCACCGATCGGACCGGGAGTCTTCTATGGTTCGAGAATCTATTTGAACTCTAGTTTATCCATCTATTTTGACTCAAGTTCATTCCAGACCTTAAGTGGAAATCATATTTATGATCCATTTCCAAATATGCTGGGAAAAGTGTTAGCACATTCTACTGATCGAGATTAACAGACGTCTGCCGTTCTATATCTGGCTATATCTCTGAGATGAGGTGTTACAGCAGTGGTGAACCAAAACTTGGAGAGTTAAGTTAAAGGGATATAACTGAGACATCGGGAAGAGGCATGTCACGTGGAACTAGAAGAATCTACCCCGGTGGACGAAATTAAGTATTCGGTTCGAAATTCCAATCGCCTGAAGAAGGCCAGTGCGTACAACGGCGGAATCGTTGTGAATAGGACAATGAAGATGGTGATAACAGTTCGAATAATGTAAATAATGTAAATAATTCTGCTGTTTTTTTTCTTTTTTTTTTGATAATAATAATCGGATTAGACCCAGATTTGAGTGGTGATGCCATATTTGGACAAGGTTTCAAAACCGTTTACGCGGTGTTGTGAAGGGAGACTTATTTTTCTACTCTGCAAATTTTTTCTCACAGACACAATGTCACAAGCCTATAGTTACTGTATTGCTATTTTCATGGTAAATGTTCAAATGAATTCCACTATTTAGTTCCATAATTTCAGTCCCTAATAGCAAGAAATCACACTGATTTTCGCACTTCCATTTATACGATGTTAGCGAAAGTTAAGCAGCAACACTAGGCCAATGATACATCATCTTAATACTTAAGAATCAAAAGTCAAGGAATATCAATGAACAACAGTCTTATATGCCTCTTGCTTCCACGATGTCACTGCTTTACTCTCGGGGCGAAACATCGCCGTTAAATAAATAACGTAATCTTCATGTATGTTCAATGAAATAACCTTTTAATTGTAACCGATAATAATTACATTTAACATGGGAAAATGTTTGGTGTAATGTTGAATGCGTAGTGTGTTTTTTGTGTGGAAAGTATTGCTAATATAACACAAATGATAGCCATGAAATGACTACTATGTAGAAGTCAGAAATTGAATATTAGTGGCTGTGTTAACCAATTTTGATTAACACTACAACATGCTACACGACAAAAATATCATCCTAATAATAATAATAATAATAATAATACAACTCACACATTGCAAAGAGATTTATCTATGTAAAATGTGTGTGATCATAGATTTTCGTCTTCTTTTACAAACATGATCAGTGGGAAATGTCATGAAGCCATTTCTGACCTTAGATCTTTGGTTGGGAGCCGGAAGGAAATGTATATAGAATAGAAAACATAGGAATAATAATAATAATAATAATAATAATAATAATAATAATAATAATAATAATAATAATTGGTTGTAAAAAATTCCACTAGACTCATTCTGAAAATATCATGAAGAATTTCCTTTATATCTCTGATTTGGACTCAGGAGGTAATGTCTATACAACAGCCCAACTCATTAACAAGCCTTATCTAAAAAAATGTGTGTGTGTGTTTTAAATTTCTCAAAAATTTCATGCTATTTCGGACTCTGGTCTGAACAATTTGACATAATAATAATAATAATAATAATAATAATAATAATAATAATAATAATAATAACCTAGCCCATGGTCCACCAACATTTGAACTGGACTCTAAAACATCAGAAAATGGATTCTGCTTTCTAAGTGATGAATCCAATATCATACCCCGAAAGACATTTAGAATTGTCATGACAACAACTATATAACTCTCTGATTTGGAAACAACATGAAAACAGAAAGAAAAAATATTCAATAATAAAAGAAGGCAGTAAATACAAACAACATTTACATTTAGTAGATTCTATAAAACAAAGCAGAACCAACTAAAAAAATATGAAAAAAAAGCCAAGGATAAAGCCCTTGAACAGATGAAACAACGCTAAGACAAACCTCTGCATGGCCAATATCCAGAACGTGCAAAAACCCAATGTTGATAAAGTTAATACTCATCGATGGTTACGAGCATCTGGAAAAGTCTGAAACTGAAGGCTTTATTCTTGCAGCGCAAGACCAGAGTCTTTTCACTAGGAATTTTCAAAATATCATACATAATAATGTGGATCCAAAATGCAGGTTCTGTGACAAATACCAAGAAACAATAGACCATCTAATCTCAGGATGTTCTATACTTGCCCCAAAATGAATATAAAATCGTCACGATAGAAAATTTACACTGGACAATGTGCAAACACTTTGGAAAATGTGTAAGCAAACACTGGTATGAACATCGGCCACTCTGGTCTGAACCATTCTAGGACAGAAAAATTGAATACACATTATTGTCAAAAACCAGAAAGAAAAAAACTCCTACTAATTGAAATTGTAACATAATAATTTGAAAAACTATCAAAATACAAAGACCTAAATTGAAATAAAAAAATAATAAAACAAGAATAATAATGGTAATAAATTAAAAAATGGAACAAAACAACACATTGAAAGAATCCCTGAAACCCCAACCATAATTGTCTTAAACAAAAATTGTCTTAACGCTAGCAACTTCATCGGAGATAAAAAAAAAAAAAAAAATTAACATGTAATGTGCCAACACACCACGACCTTCTTTCCGCAGACTTGGTGGATTCCATCTGATGATGATAATATAATAATAATAAACAAAAATTGTATTCTGAAGTAGGTCTTTCTTAGGTTTTTTTGTCTTTCCTCAAAATATGGTCAGTGTTAAATGTCACGATGCCATCTCTGAACTTAGATCTCTTGTTGGCGCCCGGAAAAGAATGAGTAAACGCTAGGCTCCTCGAATTTAGGCTCTCATGTTGTGATCATACACTGAGTCCAACTCGCTTGGAAATATCTAAACTATCAACTTTGCTCAATCGTTATCTCAGATCAATGAATACAAATGGATTGAAGCGTATGAATACTCTGGGTTTTTAAGAAAACGATCCTTCATGAGATCTTATAGACTACCCCTCCAAAATCATAAAAGACTTTACCAAAGAACAAAAAAAGATATTTTTTGAACGATTTTAGCGCCAGGCATGATATCCATATAAAAGTTCCCGTAAATCTCGGTTTTAGGTTAATGTTATGGTTTTCTAGAAACCAGCAGTGTTGGACGAAACTAAACCTAGCGCAGCCTGTTCTATGTTCAGTTTCCGTATTAATATGCTTAATTAGCGCATTGATAATTACATTGTTACATTGAAAAATCTTCTTTTATGAGCCGTGTCCCATCAGATCGTGGAAAGTTATCTACTACTTCCTGTCTCTTTTTGCTTAAAGCAACGTTCAACTCATTAACATCGCTCTTTGTTCCACTCTACAGTTAATTCACTCAAGTTCATTAGGTAGTACACTTTTTGCCTTCTTTTCATAATTCTTGTGATTGTTTAATCTCCACCATTCCTCATAGTATGACCCTTAATTTTCGACGTTCTTTTTCTGCAATTAGGGAAAAAAAAAGAGAAGCATTATTGAAATTTCAGTAAAGTCGTTATACTACAATTGGTTCAACTCTGATTCTCTCTCTCTCTCTCTCTCTCTCTCTCTCTCTCCTGTGAGAGAAAGTGAGATGCGAGTTAGTAAGATATAGAATAAAAAATGCAGATATCAAACAAAGTAAAAAACATTTAGTCTTTTTGAGAATGAAAGACATATCACTCCGTTTGAATTTCTTTGATGAGAAGTTACCATGATTTACACTTTTAATATTTTGTCCTCATAATAACGTTTCGACCGGGGTATTTCGATCTGTATATCTGTGTATTTCATGAATGAGGAGTTATCATTATTTGCACGATTTATATTTGAACTTTTGTCCTCATAATAACGTTTCGGCCGTTGTGGTCTTCCTCGTGTGTATATCGATCTGTATATCTGTGTACTGAACTAAAACCTTTATTTGATCTACGTTCTCGTTTTAATGCTCAAGTCTAGGAATAACTTTTACTTCTTAAATTTAATACTGCTCAGATACTTTTTTTATTTTTTATTAAGTACGGCTCGCCCGAGTGCAAATAGACACTGCTCGACCCAGGATTTGAACTCAGAATGACTATTTCAGCAAATTCTCTAGGCCACTGATCTGTAGGACATTTTCTGTGACATTTTCTGATCCCTGGATTGGACGGTGTGTATCTGCACTTAGTGGAAACGGCCAAGCAGCAAAAGAGCAGCAGTGAATAAAAATAAGAACTAGACGATATTCCTAGTGGATAAATCTAGCAGTGGAACAAGAACACTTTACCTCCGTAGATTAAATAAATTGTTTAATCTAGCTTGTTCTGTAGGTTACTTGCAGTTTACTTCAGTCTCACTTGCCTTCAGTATGCCCTCGGTATATTTTCTGTGACGCCAAAATCAATTCCTCTGGCATAAAAAGCGAACTTACGTTCAGAAATTTCTGTAAGTTACCCAGATCGATATATACCTGAGAAAAGCCAGGAGGTCACAACGGCCGAAACTTTATGATAAAAAAAATGTAAGATGAGTATAATTGCCCGAGGATATGTTTTTATTTATCTTAGTCTTTCTTTTAATTTTTTAATGGTAAAAATTAATTTTTATTTTTCTATTTTTCATTATATTAAAACCGTAATGTCTGTTTTCCTAGATTGGCGTATCCTGGTTGTAATGAAATTCGAAATTTAATGTCACCTTTAACATCATTCTTCTCTTCTTTTGTGTGCCTTGTACCACAACGTCCTATCTTTTGTAGTTATACTTGTTGCCCGCTGTTTCTCTGTGTCCCACTTGTTTTCAATATGTCTTCGTTATGTTTCCTGTTGCGCTAAAATAAATTCCCCTGTCATAAGAACTTAATTTCTTTTAAAAATTCTCAGAATTGACCACTGAAATGCTAGCTAAGCTATCATTCGACTTCGTATTTTTTCTTTTTGAAAACCGTCAATAGTCGAAATTACACTAGACGTTACATACAAATTCGGCAAGTCCTTTTACAAGAGATCCACCTGATAACAAATGACTGATTCGACTGTTATGAATAATCAAAAGTGGTCTCCCTTTGATTCGTTACTCTCCTCTTTGAGAGAGCCGTTTCTGATGACTGTGACTATAAAAGGACACTACGCGGACCTTGTATTTTCATTTGGGATAAAGCTTTCTTAAAGCCTACACTTGCGTACTTTTGCCATTACACCGATCTCAGGATGAAACGCGCCAAAATTTATTCTCTCTTATCGAAAGTCAGATATTTGCTCATTCGGTCAGATTTTGTTGAATTTTTAAGACTGTGAACTTTTCAGTACCCACTCATATTCTATTAGCGATTTTAAAAAAAAATTTCAAATTAGAAAGAAATAAGAACTGAACCTAATTATCTCCGGCATTAAATTTCAATGCTACACTCAGGCATCGTTGAACGAATTAACCGTAGTATTAGCTTTCTTTTGAATAATCATTCATTACATACTTTTCGTTTCTTTAGTTTGAAAGTAACTGTAATTGGTTCTTGTCTCGATGCGTTAAAAAGACGAAACTCGAATTTCTTCACTTTCTTTAAAGAAAATTTTTCAATTAATGCGAGTGAGACTTTATCATCATTTTCTCCGGTTGTCAGGTTAAAAATGAAAGAATACTTTATCTTTTTAGACAGTCTCCCTGGTGGTCTACAAAATTGATATAAAGATAGATTGTGTGATAGCAAAAGAGGAAGGAATTAGAGTCACCGTGTGAAAGAAAGAAAGAAAGAAAGATAGAGAAGGGGACGGCTGCTAGAAGAGAGAAGAAGAGAAAAGAAAAAAAAGAAAGAAAGGATTGAACTAACGAGGAAAAACGTCTGGAGACGATAAAGAAAATGATGAGAAAAAAATGCTAACATTACAAAAAAAGAAAGAAAGAAAGAAAAAAGACTAAAAAATAGACAGGAGAATGTCATACGATTATTATCTATCTATCTATCTATCTATCTATCTATCTATACAGACATATATATATATATATATATATATATATATATATATATATATATATATATATATATATATAAAGAAATATAGTCTTAAGGTGTGCCATATTTATGGAATAAAGTGCTCAATATCAGAGATAGAGCGTGTGTAAATATCAAAGTGAACATAGAAGTCAACACTTAGAGGCAACAGTCTGTTTCATGCTATATGCCGCCTGACGATTGCATATAGCATGAAACAGACTGTCGCCTCTATGTGTTGACTTTATATATATATATATATATATATATATATATATATATATATATATATAGAGTTGTCCTTCCCTAAACCATTTGCCATCAAAGGCTATAGAACTCAGTCTGTCCTGCTATTTACACATATAGCTGGAGGGAGAAGACGACGATTCATACCTTTCCCAAGAACAACTCTGTATTCAAAACCTGCAGAGTGTCGTTTGGGGACCCTGTTGCACTTAGTGCAACAAGTCTCTCTATTTGCCTCTCTCAAAAAGTGTAGTTGGTTCTGCACAAAACCTTCACAACTATATTCAAATTTCACGTGCTGGTGTCTGGCTGACAATTTCCTAGGAAGTAATCTGCTTGAATTCGACGAGAGAGTCAGTATATATATATATATATATATATATATATATATATATATATATATATATATGTATGAAATACAGTAAATACGGAAACCAATTCTGAATAGTCGTTATGGATTCACGCCTTAACTAATCAGGGTTAAGGCGTGATCCTGTTAGGGTTAGGATCAGATAAAGTTCTCTATCAATGTTCTTAAATAATCTCCTCCCTGTAACTATATAAAATATTCACACACACGGACAGACACACACACAGACACATACTATCGCTATCGGGCAGCATTTAAGCTAGCTCCATCGGAGGTCTCTTGATTAGGCCATCAGCCTGTTCAGGAGTCTTTGCATGTTCTCAGCAATGTAAACTCTCCTGGCTGCCGTTTTATCTGGGATTTTCTTTTCCTCGCTGCACACTTGGCTCTTTTGATTGCAATCTCGTCCTCTGTTGGCGGAGATTTCTTTTTGTGAGGAACACTGCACCCGTATGCTATATGCACTATAAACTACAGATAAAACTTAGAATTGATACCCGCATTGAAGTATTGCAGTAATTTTTAAGCTTATCTTTTAAAAGTTTAACGATAATTCATCTGACAGAACTAAATCTAAAGACAATTCGATGTATGTAGGTCTTTACGTTGCGTACAAACAATTATTTTTATTTTATGGGTGACTTTCGGTGATTTTCGCATTTAATTTCAATTATTCTCAAATTATTTCTAAGTTATAGAAATTGTTATCGTACAACAAAATTCATCACAAAAATCACGTAAACAATCGCTGAAAACAATCGTAGTAATGACAATTTGAGAGTAAAAAAATCAGGATCGCGTGTTCGGATCCGACCCGGAATTTTTTTTGATCTGCACACAGAATCGGCCTAATTCGCAAAAATATATGACATGTTGGTCTACTGCCTCTAAGAGTAAAGTTGAAAAAGTGTGACACAATGACAGACTGCCATTCGCATTCATTATATAGAAGATGAGATATTTAAAAATTAGAGTGTTGTAAGTAAAAAAGCGTGACACACTGACATTCGCATATATATATATATATATATATATATATATATATATATATATATATGCCTGTATGTGTATTATTAGAGAGAGAGATAGTAGGTCTCAAATCAACCAGGGTAAGAAATGTAGTATCGTTATTTCTGCTAAACTTTTGTGGAGCAGCTTAGATGAGATCAATCCTATTTCAAAGAGGAAGCTAGGAGATGGTGTAATCTTTAATGGTCAAATGGAAAATATGAACAACACCCTATTTTTTTTTAAAAAAAGCATGTCTTTTCTTAACGTAGGTGACCATAGTCCCTCAAAGGTGCTTTTTCTTTATGGTCATTGTATTGCCATATTTTACTGGGAAAATACTGGAGGGTTTTCCCGTTTTCTTCTCCACAGTTTTGTCTTCGGAGTAGACATTCATCTAAATTGACTAGAAAGTCCAGTATATCATGTTATTTAATCCATACGTAGGAGTAAAAGACACAATTTCAGAAATTTGTCTGACAATAAAAAAAATAACTGTTGCGAAACTTAAGGCACGAAGTCGAAACTGGTCGATTGAAGAAGCGATAAAAAGCGAGGTCGATTCAAATTCACAGTTATATTTCTATTTTTATTTAATACCATGACTTCAAGATGTAAGCGATTATGGCTCTACATCGCTCCTCTTCTTCATCAGCTGTGAATTGCCATTAATTTTTGGGTAAAGATAATGAAATCATTCCCGTAAATTTTTCCATGGTTTTGAATTTAGAGTAATTTTCGTTCTTGGTTAACTGCCGCTCATGTCTAGAGAGTCAAATCTACTGTGTTATTTAACCCTTAGCTGTGAGAAGAAGAAAACATTTCAGGAAAAGAAAAGAAAAACAACAGTTTGGAACATAATGCATAAAGTCTAGACTTACAAACAATAGAGGGAGCGATGGGTAAATTGTCGCCGTTTTAGGGGTTCATTGTGATCACTAATGATGATGACGCTATGCCTTCCTTCAGCTTCCCACTGGGCCTCAGATTTAACAGGGAAGCCTACATTGAGTGCTTTGAGTAGGTAGTAGTGCTATGCACTAAGATGGTGCCTGGCAACAGGGATTCTGCACCATACCACACAAGCAGGAGAACCGAGTCATAACTGTCAGTCAATTTCTGTGACCGCATCACCCCTTACACCTTCCACTTAACTCCCCAGACGGCACCTCCTTTGATTATCATGTGGAGGGTGCACTTGAGCGAGGGACTAACAAAACTCCTTGTAACACCAAAGATGAACTGAAGGCAAGGATTATGGCATTATTTAACAACTTAAATAAGGAGACAGTCGTCTGGAAGCCGTGGTTGAAGTCAATAGCAATTTTATTGAATAAATTTACTCTTTAATATTTCAAGATTTTTTCAGTAATTTTGGTAAATATATCTGTTAAAGTGAGATGTCAGTATAATTTTCATTTTTTAGACGACACAATATTACAATATTTTACAGATGATCGAGTGAACATGAGTTTAAAAAACTCAAAGACGCTTCTAGGTTGTCCTTCTATAATAACTGCCGTCCAAGGCTAGGCTGCGTAGTCTACTCTACTATTTAACGCTATTGTAAGAGATATTTTTACAATGTCATGAGCCTTCAAATGTTCATGTTTTCTGACAGAATAGTTTTATCATCTGTGATCATTTTTGAAAGATCGTTGAGTGATTTTCCCTGGCCTTACACATGGTTTTGAATTCTGTGTTGTCTTTCTTCTATATTAGCTGCCATTCAAAACAAAAGAGAATAGTCTACGATACTATTTAACCTATGTCATTCTATGTTCATCAATGCATTGCTTTAATTACTAATTGACAGCAAAATGTCGTTAGAAAAAGAATGCTTAATTACTATGTAATACCAATCCTCCAATATGGAAGTGAATTACATAATTCCCTTAAAGAGGGAGAGGAACCTGATCCAACTGATAGAATCTTACTATGGTCAAAGGATGTGAGCAACAAGAAAGTTTTAATGACGATATAAGTAAGAATAGAATTAAAAAGAGAAAGCAAAAATGTTTGGGTCCATACTGAGTTCAAAATTGTTTAGCGAATTTGGCCTTCGGAGAATATACTGAAGACGAGAGAGAGAGAGAGAGAGAGAGAGAGAGAGAGAGAGAGAGAGAGTTAAATCGGTGAGTAAACTACATTTTCGACGGACACGATCGATCTCAGCTCTATCTTCAGAAAATAGTGAAGATGCATAGAACGCTCAGGTAAGAAGAGTAGATTTCCGAAAAAGATCCTGACTGATTAACAATAATAGCCGTTTCGTCTATTAATAGGGCCCCTTTTAATCCCAAAGCATAATCACATTTTAACCAGAAGAAGATTCAGTCAAATCTCCTGAGCAAACAACAGCGGTACCTCCAACAAGATGGGGGAGAGTCCATTCCTGGTAACTTTTACATTCCACAGTAGGACGGATAATGAGTAGAAAATGAGTATTGAAATTTACAAAAAATAGGAAGGTTTGGAGAGTCATAATCGCCAACGTCCTGAAGAGACACGATATTAAAGAAGAATATATTTCTTCAAGATATTTCAGCCAATATCTTTTGGTAGACATTTTAGCTGGAGATTCCGGTCTGTTTGTAAATTACGTTTATCTTTCTTTCCGGCACGTGTTCTTTAGTCTTTGATTTTGCAATCCGCTAATGTAATTTGACAAGAGGAAATTATAAAGAGCTTTACGAAGACTTGTAATTTCTTTCAGATATTTCCAGATAGATAAGGCTGTTCGATTGTGAAGTGCATTATGGATAAACTTAAAAGCTTCGCCTATATTGTCTGTTTCATACATCTAGAGCAGTGATTTTAATCTTATGTGCTGCAGTACATTGGTGTGCCATAGAGGATCGTAGGTTAGCGACGCATGGTTTTAACGGTTTTTAACCCTGCGTTGAGGTGTTTTTTTTACCCACAATCTTTTTAAAGTACTTGTAATTCCTAGGTGGTAAATTGTTTCTACTGCTTGCTGCCACTAGTCTCCTGTCTTAGTGAAGGTGTGTAGCACATGGTGTGGCACAGATGTAGATCAGTTTTTGTGGGATGAAGACATCCCCATTTCTTCTCCAACGTGTCTTCTCACGCCACCTGACTAACGAAGGTAAATTTTCATGATTATATATATATATATGAAGACATGCCTCATTAAAAATGGGAACCAACACTTAATAAAAATTAATTATGAATACTGACCAAATGTTTTAAATTTTTTATTTATGATAGTTTAAAATATATAGCTTTTGGGTAAATTTTTAACAAAATATACATTTAGACATTGTCAATAACTTCGTAACATGCCTTGACTTTTGCACGTGTGTTTACATCATAAAATTTAAAAAAAAATTAAATTGTACAAGAGATAACATTAGCAATTTACACTTCACCAGTAGAAATTAAATTTACATTTGAACAGAACGATTTTGTCTTAGAAAAATGATGAACACAACAATTTTTTTGTTTTAGAAAAAAACAGATCCTGATGACGCCATTTTTGCTAACGTCGAAATTACTACTAATAAAAAATAAATAAATAAAATGCCCATGCATCAATATTGTAATTTTCTTTCTTCCATTAATAAGGATGCCAAAAACTTGTTGGTACTTATGAGAAAAATAAGTAGACAAAACATGTATAAATTATTTAATGAGACATCTAAAAATACGCAGTATATATATATATATATATATATATATATATATATATATATATATATATATATATATACATTGAGTCAATTGCCTCGTCCACCGCAAGGAAAGTTGGCTCCCTGAGCCGCGCCAGTAAGTTTTTCTCTCCGGAGTCGATCCTCCAGATCTACAAATCCACAATTCGCCCTTGCATGGAGTATTGCTGCCATATATGGTCTGGTGCCCCTTCTGTCTGCCTCGGGGTTCTTGATAGGCTCCACAGGCGGATATGCAATGTAGTTGACCCTGTCCTGGCGTCTCGTCTACAGTCACTTTCTCATAGACGCGCCGTCGCCTCCCTCTGTCTGTTCTACAAATACTTTCATGGAAGTTGCTCTAAGAAGCTGCATTCGCTGGTTTCCAGACGTCATGAGTTCAAGCGCCCTACGAGGCTGGCATCCCGCTCTCACCCCTTCACTGTCGAAACTCCTAAATGTAGCCGTCTCTTCTACTCTAATAGCTTCATGTCTCGTACCTCTCGCCTGTGGAACTCCCTTCCCTATTCCTGTTTCCCTGTGAGCTATAATCTCCAGCTATTCAAGTGTAATGTCAATCGACATCTCCAATTGCTTTGATCTATCCACTATCCTTCTCCTCATCCTTTCTTCTATCACTCCTATCTGATCTTGCTCTAAACTTTCTGTAACCCCTTGCGTCCTAATGGCTTGCCGCCTTGCTTGGGGTAAAATGCTTAAATATATATATATATATATATATATATATATATATATATATATATCTATATATATATAATATATATAATTACTCTTTCAGTCGGGTAATTATGGCCTTAGTTAAATCTTTCTATTCATTTTTTTATCTTTTTATTGTATGTTATTATCTTATCGTATGTGTATGCAACAAATTTATAATAATTTTCATTACAATGAATTATATCTTCAGGTTAAGTTTTTATTTAATATGTTGTAAAAGAAATTGTCTGTTATGTTATTTTTTTTAAGAAGTACGAAAATATTTTACATTATTATAAAACTATGGGAATTTTTGTATTGGAACGTGTAAACTTCTCAGGGAACTATCGATTTTTGGAAATCCAAAGTGACTAACGGAAGGTTAATTAAATTATTTTCGATAGAAGTCCAAAGTACAATAAGTGTACGTATAGATATTAAAACCTAATTAAATTAATTATAAGTGTATATCATTATTTTAAAATATTTATCTAGTCTAACCCATGTGTCAGTGACTCAAAAATATTATCTTTTCTCTTGCGTCCTTCTCGAAATCTATATTTATAAATGTCTGTATTTATGTATGTGTGTGTGTGCGCATGCGCGCGATCGGATGTTCATGTGTTTCCACAGTTTTCATCCTATTTCGATGAATTTTTTTTTTGTTTCATAGATAATTCTTCAGTGCCGGTTTTGAGTCCAAATTGTTGGTGACAATGGTTCTCAACTACTTCCTGTCCATTATAACTCTCAGCAACGTTTTACTATTTATTATCAGTTCTTGGGTATATATCTTTCATAAAAACTTTAATAAAAATAAATACTTTAAATTATTACAATCATATTATGTATATCTATAATTCTCAAAATGTGTGTGTACATGTGAGTGTGTGTGTGATCGGATTTTGTTTATGCGTTTCATCCGATTATGATCAAATCTTTTTGTTTAATAGATAGTTCTTCAGTGCCAGTTTTTGAGTCCAAATTGCACATCCCCCTTTTCTTGGCCAAACTTCAATCTCTCTCAAGTGAGCTTACTTTTTCCGCTGTATAAAACTTACTACTACTGTTTCAAGGCGTTGCTTTCATTGTCGTTTATAGCCAATTTAAATTAAATTCGCTTGTTAAATTTGTTGTATTTAACCTATTGTTCTGAAAATTGAGTTTTATATTCCTTTTTTGGGTTTATTAACACATGAAACAACTGGCATCATACAGGTATTAGATTCTGAGAAATAGAGAAAAAATTCACAATTGATGGGTGTATGAATAATTTCGTCGATGACTATAATAAAACACACACACACACATATTAAAGAGATTTTTATGTTTATACATTCTTTTTATAGATACAAGTATTTAAGTAAATGCTCTGTTTATAATAAACATTATTAAATAACATTTACCGGGCTGAATGTCCGAGAAATTTTCATATAAAATATTCGTCCTTTGACAGGATTCGAACTTGCATCCTATACGGAACCGTCATTTACGCTGCCGTGCCTTAACCGACTCAGTCACAAAGGAGCGTTCGGTAGGCAAGGTCGAATTTACTGCTTATAAACTTCAATCTTCCATGAATCTCGTACATTCATAACTGCTCATGGCATATCAAATGTAAACAAATGACGTCATACATTAAGAATATTAAGAATATATATATATATATATATATATATATATATAATATATATATATATACATAGTGCAGCCTCGTTTCTGGAACGTGTCACATGTCGAACACATCAGTTTTCGAACAGAAAATTCGAGAAGAAAATGCCTCGGTTATCGAACAAAATTTTGGTTCTCAAACAACATTGCCGAACCGAGTTAACCCGAACGGAATAATTGTGTTGTGCTTTTTTCCAAAATTTTATTGTACTATGACTTTTTCTCTATATTTATTCTTATTGGGAAAAATAGTCTGGTTTACGAACATTTCGGTTTACGAACGGCCTTCAGGAAAGTTTAAATTCTTTAAACCGAGGTTCCACTATATATATATATATATATATATATATATATATATATATATATATAATAAATATATATATATATTTAACATTATATTTTAATAGATTAACATTGTTTTTAGATAAACAAAAATATCAATAAATAAATTATAGATTTGTCCATTTCTTAATATATATATATATATATATTCTAAATATATTGATTTAAAATATTAGTATTTTCAATTAACCATGTTTTTTTTTCATAAAACCCCTAATTTTATTTTTATAAATAATTAAAAGCATTAGTTCCATTTCATCTTCAAGCGAATTTTGGAACAACTTTTTTTCCAAATAGACAACTAAAATCTCGTTTTCTATTTCTGTTTGAAAATATTCTATCAAATTTTGCCCCAGTCTAGAATTTCCTTAATTACCAAGTATATTGTATATAACTGCTACATTTTTTTAAGGGGTTGAGGATTTTTTATCTTCTTTTACCTGACGTCAAAATATGTCGTCTGAATTTAAAAAAAAAAAAAAAAAATTGTTAACGGTTTTTTCAACGTCATCTTTTAAAATTAAAGATTTTTTTACAATACTTTTTTATTTAACTACGATTTGAAATATTTTCCTTTTAATTTTTATTTTACTATATTCTTTTTATATATATAAATGTATTATATATATATTATGTAAATTAAAGAAAGAACAGTTTAATATGTATATGAGGTTACATTTTTTTTTTTTTTTTTTTTTTACAAATATGACTATGAAAAAAAAAAAAATGTAATTTCACTATTCAGTAAACTTTTCTTTTATATATAAACCTATTATTATAATAATCACTGTAGTATTTGGACATGGGCCATTAAAATTACATAATATTATCTTAATTTTAAGTTTAAAAGGTGTAATTTTATATTCTTTTTAATGCGTGTCTTTTTTTTTACTATGAGTAATTATCCTTCTGTTATAAAGTAATATAGTCTAAATTAAAACTAACAATGAAAATATTTTAAAATTTTAAAGTTATAATTTTAAAATTGAAATTAAAATTGTAGTAAAATAAAATGAATTCTAACATGTTATTTATACATACATATGAAACTTTATTAATTAGGTTACATATATTTGAAATAAATAAATTAATTAATTAATAAATAAATAAAGTTTACTAAATCTGAGAAAATGACTTAGCTAGTTTTGTAGTAAGTGCCATTAATATTACTTAAATAATATTTAAATTTAAAAAAAAAAAAAAAAAAAAAAAAAAATTTTATATACTTTGATATGGAAAAAATAATCTTACTTAATATGAGTAATTTTCCTTCTGTTATAAAGTAATATAGTCTATTAAAACTAAACAATGAAAATATTTTAAAATTTAAAAGTTGTAATTTTGAATTTGTAATTAAAATTGTAGTTAAATTGAATGAATTCTAACCTAAATTTCTTTTAAATAATACTACACGCATTAAAAAAGAATCCAAAAAATAACACCTATAGTAAAATAAAATTAATATGAAATACCATAACATGTAAGCTTTTGAATGACCCATGTCCTCAGTACTTACATGTGAAATATTATAATAATAGGTTTATATATAAAGAAAAGTTTACTGAATCAGTGAAATTAAAGTAACCATTTCTGCTGTCATAGTCATATACAAAAAAAAAAAAAAAAAAAAAAATGTAACCTCATATACATACTTAAACTTAATGTTAAAATAATCCTACATAATATAATGGATTCTAATACATTTAACTGTTCTTAAAAAGAATGTAGTAAAATAAAAATTAAAAAGGAAAATATTTCAAATCGTAGTTAAATAAAAAGTATTGTAAAAAAAATCTTTAATTTTATTTAAAAGATGACGTTGAAAATTTTTACCGTTAACAATTTTTTTTTTTTTTTTTTTTTTTAAATTCAGACGACATCCATTCAACCGACGTCAGGTTTCAGAGTAAAATACATCCTCACCCCTTACCAAAATGTAGCTAATAACTGATACAATGATACTGTCATAAGGAAAAAATCTAGACACCCCGTGTTCAATTTGAGTAGAATATTCTGTAACCATGGAAACGTGATTTTAGCTGTGTATTTAAAACCCGGTAAATTTTAAAAGTTACTCCAAAATTCGCTTGAAGATGAAATGGAACTAATGCTTTTAATTTATTTGCAAAAAATAAAATTAGGGGTTTTAGCTTCTATTTTTGAAACATGGTTGGAACTGTAGCGAAAATAACCATATTTTTTAAATCAATTAATTTATAATATTAATGCTCTGTAAATTTACATTGAGCACTATTTTGTAAAAATAAAATATCTATAAGAACACCGGATTTTATATCTTACTGTTCTTTCTTTTTTTATTTATATATATATATATATATATATATATATATATATATATATATATATATATATATATATATATCGAGTGACAGAGAGGGGGGGTAATATAGAATGTTATATTCAAGTAAGGATCGACATTGTATGGTTACAGTCAGTTTCATAGAGCAAATGATTTTCAGACGAAATGTCGCAACTCCTTTTGTCGACCACTATACGTAGGCCACAATGTTATTAATAAAGTCGTATAAGAAAGAATCCGACGTTTCCCAATTCTTTTGTTGAGGGTTAATGCATTAAGGTATTTACATCTATAATGTTTTGTCTATTTATTTATTTATTTATTTGTTATTTTAAATTTGAGACAGAGACGGGAAGTCATTATTTATTTATTTTTATTTCAAAATTTGGACAGACGGAAAATAATTACTATAAAAAAAAAAGATCGAAGAAAACTAATTGAATAAAAAGAGAAACCAAAAATAATGCGGCACTTAGAAAAAAAAGAAAACTAACCCGAAAGAGGAGAAAAATAGAAAATCGCCAGATAAAGAAAAAGAGGTGGATGCAGGAAAAGAGGAGGAAAAGATAGATTAGCGTTGAAGAAAATGAAGGAAACATGTGGGAAGGAAGCATGGAAGATGGTGAAAATAGTCATAATATAGGAAAGGTGGAGGTAAGAAGTGCGGGAACATTAAGGTAGAACGTAATAATGAGAAAAATGAACAAAGACGAAAAGAAAAGGCGGGAAAAGACAAAAATGTCTAATTGAAAAAGAAAGGCTGAAACAAATTATTTTATTGTAACCAAATCAAATAAACATTAATTAGCTACATAATTCTTCAACTTAAATTTAAGCAGAAATTTCTTAATTGCATTTTAGTATTTTTTAAAGATGTTCATTTATTGCGACGGGGAAGTTATTACTTGATGTCCTCTGTTTTGTGAGATGTTACATAGATATTTGAATTAGACTTAAATAATCATATACTATTGATTATTGTCTGAATAATTGTGAAGTGGAATTTTCATTATGATACACTGATTTGTCTGGACAAGTGTCCTCGAATGAGGTCAGCATAAAAGATAGAGAGTAATAGGAAATGGGTTGCTTGAATGATCTAATAACCTCCTCAGTAAACTAAGCAGAGATATGATCACCATATAAGAGCCTTTAAGAAAAGAAGGAAATTAAGTTTTCTTTTTCTTCTGCAGAAAGTTGACGATCAAAGCTATCAACAACTTTCTATTTTTTATACCTCTAAGCAATGATTCTTCTCACACCTTGTTCTGCCGTTAACAATTTGTGCAATCTCGTCAGGTAGGTGGCGCTCATGTTAACAGTATTCGATGTCTACTGCAAGTTTCAAATTTTCCAATCCCTCCCCGCTTTCTCATCATATGTCCCGGATATTTCAGCCGTCTCCCTTTGATTCTAATGTATAAGTGTTCTTGTTGAATCCATATTCCGAAACTGGCAGTTCTTTGGAAAAGCTGAGAGGGTGAAACGTTCTTATCTTTGGAACACGGAGGGAATGGGGCTGATTCGTGTCCGCGGAAGTAGCATATTGCTGTAAACGTTTGAAATGGTGGAGCTAAAGAATGGGGTCCATCCGAATATTTGCCATGAAGGTAGCGATAGAATACACAAAAGCTTATAATATTTCACCTTTGGGAAATTGTGCAGGTAACATGAAAGTCAGACCTGTACCCAAGTGTGGGGAAAGAAAAAAAAATGCAAAAGGGAGTATATAATAAAAAGAAATTATATAAAATAAAATAAATTTAATTTTCTTATTATAATTTCATTCTCCCCCTCTTTTTCTTTGTTTCTTTCCATTTCTATTTCTTCCCTTTGATCATATCAGGTTCTAAGCATAGATTCGATTTTCAAAACTCGACCACGTGATCTGTCAATTTTTCTACAACTTGCAGCACACGAAACCTTCTTTTCTCGCCAACCTATAAGACTTTACATTAATGTTACAATCTCACTCCCTCACGACACACACTAATAAAAATAGACCTGTCTAACAATTTTATATCGATCAAAATTTTAAATTAAAAAAAAATTAAACCGTAAAAAGTTTTGCCCATCGAGGCATCAGACAGAGATCTGGTTTTTGGCTAATAATGCGATTTCCACTGGAAAATACTGGAAAATATCCCATCGACAAGAAAAGAAAAAAAAAATCAAAATAAAAAAGATTTGTAACACAAGAATAATACTAAACGTTAAGTAAATTTGTAATATATATATATATATATATATATATATATATATATATATATATATATATATATATATATAAAAATATATAGAAAATAGGAAAATACTCGTTAAATAAATAATCCAAAACTTCTTTAGTAAATTTTCCAAAAGTTCTTTATTATTTTATTTTAAAAAATAGTGGTCGATAAAAAAGTAGACCATAAATATAATTATTTATTTAAAAATATGATTCCAACGCTACATAAGAGTTCTCATGAGAACTCTTATGTAGCGATGGAATTATATTTTTAGATAAATAATTTTATATATATATATATATATGTTTAGTATTATTTTTGTGCCACCAATGTATTTTATCATGGATTTTATGAATGTTTTTGTGTGTATATATATATATATATATATATATATATATATAAATTGTCGCCTCTGTCCGTCTGTTCGTTTCTTATCGAACTCACCTAAGGTTTTTGGAGATATACCCCAATAACCATATATAATCTGATACTACCTAGTGTACTTGGATAAGTATATTTCATTTTGATCAAAGGGGGTTCCATGGCTCACCCTCCCCGACTAATTTTTTTCTTTTAATTTGAATAAAATTTCAACAAGGAATTGACTCCTATCCAAATATGGAAAGAGAAAAATCAGAAGATAAAGGTCGCATCGTCAAGATAATTGAGTAATATTGAAATGCATAATTTTTCTCCACAAATTATAAAAATGATTTAAAGTCAATCATCATTTTCTTACAAAAAAATGTGTGACACGAGGCAAGACGCGGGTAATCTGGCTATTATTTATATATAATATAATGATGTAATATCTTAAGAATTATAACTTGGTTGCGGTCAATTCACATTGAAAAACCGACTCCCGGCACGATCACAGAAGTTAAGCGACGTCGAGCCTCACTTGTACCTAAATGATCCTTGGGAATAACAAGTTGGTGCAATTTGTATGTGCCGGTTGTATAATGGCTCTGAATTTTTAATGAGCGAGCCGTGTTCCAATTCCCGCTGGTTCGTTAAATTCACTTACGCGCATATTACCCTCTTCTAACCTCTGCTATGAATAAATTAATAAAACATTTATCACTAAACCATTATTACTTTACCACCGCCTCCAGCAGAAATATATATTCTTACAATATTTATGGCTTTAAATAACCTGCAACGGGTTGATAAACCGTAGAAAACGAATTAATTCAAAAAATGTTTAGGAAGGAAGCCCTCATTAATATTAAAAGAGCGATAACAGTGTGGACTTGAGAAACCTATCTTTTAAAATATTATTTTAATCGAAAAAAATTAAAAATTTTCAACTAGCTGCTCGGTCAATGATTGCCGAATGTTTCCTTATATGGAAGATAAAGTAATATTATTAGGTTGGTGCAAAAATAATGTCGTTTTTTGACGTTAAGTTGAACGTCAAAAAACGACATAATTTTTGCACCAACCTAATACTTTTATCGTTACTAGCCTTTCAGATCATTATTGCATATTGTTCTGTTTGTTCCTTTCATGCTTCAGCCTATATGATTTTCAATATTATGTTATATTTTGCAGGTTTTTGTATGACAGGTACTCATTGGTCGTGGGACGTACGAATAAATAAATAAATATAAAAACTATTATTTATACATGATATATATATATATATATATATATATATATATATATATATATATATATATATATATATATATATATGTGTGTGTGTGTGTGTGTGTGTGTGTGATATTATTATATTATTTAAGCTATATAATGATAATAATAATAGCAACAATACTGGTTTACAAATAATATTTTTCTGAGGCAAGAAAGTGAACAGGTGTTTTATTACTAATTTTCGTGTGGTGAATTCAAATTTTGGGACAGTGCTGCAGCTTTCACATCTCCCATTCTTATTATATCGCAGATAAATTCAACATATAATGTTTGTATTTCATGTATTACAAAGACATGTAAAAAAAACAAAAAAAACAGCATGCATACGGAGCATTGAGGAAACTCAATTACCATACATACCCGTCATGCTACAGCAGACAGTCAGAAGTGAGTTTTTTGTTTTTTTGTTTTTCTTGTACTTTGCATCCGATATGTCGCGCAGGTGCGTTGTGTAGAAGTCCCCCATCATGCTCGGTGTCCACTTGCCTTGGTAATTTCTTTCCATCTTAGAAATATCTTGAGTGCCATTCAGCATCACATATCCTCATAAAGCCGGTAACAGTCTCTCGATACACTCTTGATAATCTGCTACCTGTGTATTATCAAGCAATGAATGACAGACTGACTTAAATGTTTCCCATACACCCAGTTCATTTAAAATAAGAATCTCTGCAGTAGCATGACATGTTTTCCATGTTTGAAGAATGAGGCGAAGTCCTTGTTTCGTCTTCTGAAACTAGTGACTTCTTGCATCTGTCGTGACCAGATTGCAATGCTTCAGCCGGGATGCCAGGCTGTCTGATTGTTGCTTAGATTGATACAAATCCCGGGCAATGTCATTGAGGTCTTCTTGGGTGCTCCAGTAGGGCTCAGTGTCACTTACGCCTTAATAAACTGAGACTTTGTGTTCAGAAGAGACCGACTTGGCAGAAGTGTCCTTCGAAGGTCATATGTCCCGGAAAGGGATATATTTGAACGAAGTAGCTAAGTGGTTTTGGCTACTATAGAATATGGTAGCAGTAATCGACTGGTACGCGTCGTAGTTGCAGGTAAGAAGTGTATATCAATGGCGTAGTCCAGTGGGCGTCGTTATCGACTTAGCTGTCAGACTCAGGCTCTGACTCACCTACACGTCCGTCGGTATTTATGACAGACACCAGCCAATCATATTCTAGTTAGAGGGGACACAGGTGTACGCATATTCCATTATATCAGAAGGCAATATTTCATATGATGAAGGAATAGATTCTTTATCTGATGGGGATCTAAAGACAGTGAGACCATCTGAGTGAGGAATAGATCTCATAGCTGAAAGAAGCTTGGCATATTTAACACTTTTTGAAGACGCTAGTAAACCTGTTGTATCGGTTAGACAAATATAACAATCACCTGAATGACTTCTTCGTTCTCTTCAGACGTCAGAGACAGCAAAGTTGAAGGCTGCTTTCTTGTCATGAAACTATGCAGTTAGTCCATTGTAACAGGGTTTACAACAGATGTGTGGCGCCAGGAAGCTGTCCTGATCTCGAATTTTACAGTCAAAATAATGAGAGCGTCTTGGATTCCCCACACACGTAACAGAATAAATTTACCCTATTGATGCATCCTTGGTGTTTTGAAGTGACTGTAGCTATTAAAGAGACAGGTGTCATCTTACAAAAATATGGAAAAAAATAAACATTGATCATACATAACGTGACATCCATTCGTACCGGGAATTCAATTTTGAAGATGATTTCATTTCATCAAATTGAGACTTAGTTCAGAACGTCGCCATTATTTTTTTAAGAATACAATTCCTAAAATTTAAAAAAAAAAAAAAAAAAATTCAACACAATGTCCTAAATAAGACACATCTTACAGCCTTGTATGCATGTATACATTTTGTTCATATACATATATGTATATCTTAAAATCTAGAGGTGATGAGTGAAAACTGATTTCATATCTGAAATCAGCACCCAGTAATTAGGTTTGAACATCTGTTTTCATACTTAGTATTTATCAATCCACCCACGAGGATAGAATGTGGCACAAGGCCGGTTTAATGTGGGTATCCCCGAGCCCGTAGGCTCGGCCAAAATATAGCCTTTTGAACCCGCCTTGACGGATTCAGGCCCTGTCTACCTCCCCGAACGAAACCTTGCCCTTCGGCAAAGCTTCGTCCGGGTTCCTCTCTAAATGCAGAGAGTTCGACGACGCCGACTCGGAAGCTCACAAAGGCAGCGTACTACACTTTGATCATTGCCCCCGGGCCGAGCAGCTTACATACTTGCCAACATGCTGTTTTCATACTGGCCAACATTTCTTTGTCCACCAGTGTAATTATAAAACTATAAAACATTATATATACTGCCTATCCTAATATATGATTATGTAGAAACTTAAAAGCTGACCAATCGTCTTTACATATTCTAATTGGATGTTGTCCTGATTGCCGTTTGATCTTAGTTTTCATTTGCACTAGACATTCTTTCCCACGTTGCAGCCTTAGCTCTTTTGATTGCAGTCTAGTCCTCTGTTGATGGATATTTATTTTTGCTATGCATACTGCTGCCGTATGCGATAGGCAACAATAATCTAGAGAAGAACTCAAAATTGATTGCTGCTTTTAAGTACTGCAATAATATTCAAATTTACCGTTTAAAATTTCAACGATAATTCTTCTATTCTTCTACCGCCATTTTAATTTAAAGAAAATTTGAAGTACGTAGGTCATTACTTTCCGTACAAATATTTACTTTTATTTAATTGGTAATTTTTATTTCATTGGATTTCGCAATTAATTCAGATTATTTCCAAGTTATTAAAATTGTTACCGTACAAAATGTTTGGAAATTTGTCGAAACATTCACGTAAAAATTGCAGTAATAAAAACTTGGGAATCCAAAATTTCAGGATTGCGGGTCGGTGTCGGACCTAGAATATTTTAAATTTGCTCCCGGAGTCGGTTTGATGCCAAAATGGTATGATATGTTGGGCTACGGCCTCTGGGAGTAAAGTTGAAAAAAGTTGACATACTGACATTCGCATTTATTTATATAAAAGATGAGATATTTCAATGTTAAAGAGATATGTCCTGTGACAGTGTGATGCGTGTTCTTAGCGCATATATCTATTGTACATTTAACGATTCAAGAAAAAAACAAGAAAATTATATATGTGGATCAACAAATAAATATATATTGAAATATAACATACAAAACAATCATGCAATAAAGTGTCATGAATAAGGAAAAAAAGTTGTTCCCCTTCAACTGTATTCTGATTTATGATTGAATGTTCAAAAGAGTATCTCATGAATAAGAATGTTCAGGATTCTATGTTGAATAGAGTTTGCTGTTAGAATAGAATACAGTTAATTAAGAAATGTGTTGTTTTGAGAAATTAATAGAGTTCTGGTCATGAGAGGCATATGTATAATGTGTTACAAAAATCTCTGTCTGTGTGTACGTTTGAAAAGTTGTGAGTAATGTCGTAGACTTGTGTGGACAGGCAAAATAGCTGGACTCTACTGGCGGCTTGTAGCAAAATTGTTTCTTTTAAAGGTGCTGGTAGGCTCCGAGCGAAAACGCAGGAAAAATAGATTCAGTATTAAAATGTTAGATTGGCTAAAATTTGACCAATTATTGATTTCGTATTAAAGAAACATGTGAGCAAGTACACGACCGAAAAATTCAAAGTGATGACTGCAATTGCTAAACTGTCTTATAGAAAAGCAGTATTGATTTACTAGCCAATCTCAGACGAATAAATGGACGTGGAAAAGCATAGAAGTCGGTACAACCGTGACACAGCATTCGCATTTATTATATAAAGATGAGATATCTATAAGTTATTTCCCTTTAATTGAAAAAGTGCGAGACAGAGATTTTCGCATTTATTATTGTATAGATGTAACAAAAATGAAAAAAAATCACACAAAATAAAGAATATGCCAGATGTATTCCATATTTGCTTAAAACGTGTTTCAAAAAGAACTAAGCTACAAATCTAAATCAACACACCATCTGACTTGTTGATCGGACAGAGCAAAACTGTAAAGCGAATATTTTCTAAGTTAATTCAAAGCTAATAAATATAAGCAAAGAGATTAGAATTACAGAAGTTCATTCCTGCATTGAAGATATGAAATTCAGTTGAAGTCGTCACAGCGGGAAATACGGTAAAAGCAACCAAGAAAAATTAGAAACAAAAGATCTATTTGTCTCCAAGATGAAGCAGAAGATCGAAATGAATATTGAATATCATCTCGACAGGAGAATTGTAACAATCTCACTTACTGGGAATCACGTACTGGGAAAATGTAAATAGCAAAAGAGAGAATATTGATAAATTACCAAGAAAAACATCACACCGTGTGATTTAAAATGTCTTCCCCATTTAAGCTTGTTAGCAGGATATCCTTGTTTAGAATAGGAAAAAGAAAAGTTGTTAGATCATAGACATTGCGATGCCAGCAGACCACTGGATAAACATAGAAGTAAAAGAAAAATAATTTAAAAAATTCATGATCTCGCCCGAGAAGATGAGATTACTAAAAGTTAGAGACATATTTCCCTTTAATTTAAGCCAAAGCAAAAGTATGAAATATATAGATGACTAGCAGTAGAGCTCGGCGTTGCCCGGGGATGTAACAGTAAGAGATAGATCAAGTATCGACCATCATAAAGACTGAAAAATAAAATTGACAAGGATTATTGTTTAAGGTTGACGGACACGCATGTCTTAATTATTATTATTATTTTTTTTTACGAATTATTCAAACCCAAACTCAAACGAAAACATTGTTTTCAATCGATATGAGTCTACCGATGGAATAGAATCTTATTATAAACAATTGTCTTGTAAATGGAATTTTTAAAGCATTCTGAATGTAAAAATAAAGAAAAAAGTGTGTAAGACAAAAAAAGTGAAGTTTTGTTGAAATCGGTTGACAAATGTAGGAAATCCGATCCCATATATAAACGAAGACACGCACACAAACAACCTGGGTTTTATAATAAGTATAACTCGATATGAGTTATCCCCCTTTCATTGACGATAGAATCGTGTTTTATCGTGTTTTCAAATTGATTTCGTGCAAAAACAATTGTGCTTTTCCAATTTTTGGCACTGTCAGAACCACCGCAATGTAATTTTACGTAGTCCTGTGAAGTTTTGTTGAAATCAGTTGAAAAATGTAGGAAATCCGATCCAATATATAAACACACACGCACACGCACACACACACACACACACACACAAACTCTGCGTTTTATAATAAGTAAGATTAAAGAAGAAGACTGATTACAAAATATTTTTTCTTAATCATTTTCACCAAAGCAAGGTGATAATGCCACTAAGACGCAAGGTTATTGCTGAGTTTGAAAGAAACAGGGCGGGCAATAATAAAAAAAAACAGAATTGAAGGAGACAGAAGATGGCGTTTAATGTCGCAGACAGACATGAACAACTTTAATAAAAAATAAGTAAATAAAACACACACAAAAACATACACATAATATCCTGCCTTTCATTGTGACCAGAAGACGCCAATCTAGCAAACAGACATTAAAGATGTTACTATAGCATAAACATACATACACAGATTTGTCTTTCATTCTGACCTGAAGACGTTTAGCTCTCTAACGAAGGCGAGACATGTTGACAATAAAACGCTTTTCCAGTTCGTGTCATTTGCCTCTTTTGTTCCGATTGTATATCCATCTAATACATGTACACACACGCCTGCGTGCGCGCGCGCACACACACACGTATATAGCGATTAACTAAGCGTAGAATAGATGTGACACAAGGGCGAACGTTTGAAGCACCCAGTGAGGATTGTACTCACTATACAGTCGTAACTGATCTAGCGAGACAAACCGGCTAGACATTAACCCTCGTCGAAGTGCCGCGCACATGACCACGCACACACACACACGCACAAACACACACACACACACACACATATATATATATATATATATATATATATATATATATATGTGTGTGTGTGTTTTTGTTATATAAAATACAGTGTATATGTGCGTGAATGTATGTCCAAGCAACACCTACGTTCCCATTGCTCCAATTTCAGTGATTCATAGCTCATTCAAAAACCCTAGAAAATTTAATTTCAGGGAACGATTGCTAGATTACGCGAGGTTAAACATATTTTAATATATAATACTAGCCATTGTCGTTACTTTCATGGTTCAAGGGGAGTAACTCTTATTTTCCTTTTGTATCCATTACTGCAGCTAGCTTAAAATTTTAAGATAGTTCCTCTGGAAGAGTCTTGGTTTGGCCATCATCACTGTAGCTCGAGAGAAGTAGATGTGATAGGCATCAGTAAACTACAGAAAAACTCAAAACTGATCCCTGCATTTAAATATTAAATTAGTGTTTAAGATTACCTTTTAAAAGTTCAACGATAATTATTCTGGCGCTTAATTTAAAGACGATTTGATGTACATAGATCCTTATTTTCAGTACAAACAATTATTTTTATTTCATGGATGACAGAACAGGGGACAATTTAAAAGATAAAATTAATATAGTGTAAAGATGGGAAAATAGAAATTAGAATTAGTTATACATTCAACATTTGAAGAGTTAGAGAAACATAATAGCTAATTAAGTAAAACCTATATTATAAATACTATATGAATACATGCCAAATTGGAGCTCAATTATCACACGAATTCTGAGCTTAAAAAAACGCTCTACTTTATAGTAATTTATGCACTAAAGTCTTAATATCTGTATTATATAATATCTACTTATAGGTAATATCACTTTTCAGGTTTAACTAACTTGGTTATCGATTTAAAAAAAAAGTTTATTTCCTTAATTAACGATACTTAATTGCTTTTCTTTTATTCGAAGATTGTTTTGATTTTTATATAAAAAAATAGTTCTGTTGAGGAAAATCGTCAAAAATAGCGAAAAAGTGTTTGAAATTTGCATTTTACATAGCCTTCAGCTAGTTGCCATCCATTTGTAAAACTTTCCTGAACTATAACAAACCAATTTATGAAAGAAATGTTTATTTAAAATTTTTGTTTGAAAGATTTCAAGTAGTGAATATATGCTACTTTGCGAAACGAAAGTGAGCGGTCTAAACCTCCTAGTACATATATATATATATATATATATATATATATATATATATATATATATATATATTTAATTGAATAATGTAGACGTATATCTATTTATTTTTCTAATAATCCTTTCTAGTTCTATAATTTGCTTCTTGATATTAGGTTGAAATTCATCAAGGATGGCGCCGTAGTTTTTCTTAAATGTTGTTCAGATGCACTTCAAATCGTTACTACTACATTCGTAATAAATTGTTCCGTATTGATTGGTTGATTGAGAATTTGAAGTTTATTATTTATTTTATATTGTTTCTTATTTCCATGGTTTTGTCAACAAGAATTTTCCTGTATTGCGAAGTCGAACAGGAATGTGTTTTTAAATGTTGCGCAGTAGACCTTATTATATGTCTACATTATTCCATGTAACATGATTGAATGAATATATGCTGTCTACATATATATATATATATATATATATATATATATATATATATATATATATATATGTGTGTGTGTGTGTGTGTATATAATGTGCTAACCGTGGTAGGAAAAGAAAAAAACGCCAAAATTCTAGATTCATACTTAAAAATTTGCTCCTACATTTAGAATTTAGAATAAAAAAAAGATATCCTTCTTGATAATGGATAAATAGAAAATTACAATATATATATATATATATATATATATATATATATATATATATATATATATATATATATATATATATATATATATATATATATATATTGAGGGGATTTGGGTTTACTCAGAGTGCATGATTTCCACAGTGAGCCCTCTAACCATCAAAAAACAACATACATTCATCTGAAGAGTAAGACCCATTTGTTTGTTTATTCCTCTTCTCGTTGAAAAGGGACACAGACGTGTCCGTAAGTTCTAACTTTAAAATATTTCCCTACGTGCTTCAATTTAACCAAAATGTTAATATATAACAAATATCATCAATGTTATTTTCATTATTGTTATCAGTTTTTTAGCACTTTATTTCTCAAATTTTATTAAACGGACAATTAAATATACCTATTATTAGAAGCACACACAGGCTCTCTACCGCTTTAATTATATATATATATATATATATATATATATATATATATATATATATATATATACTCCCCTCCAAAAGTAATGAAACGGTAACAGCTTAAAGCTTTTATTTCCTGGTATCTACATTTAGATATGTTAAACAACATACCCCTCGTTTGAACCCACCTATTTTTTAAAGAGTAAAATCATTGGAACACATGTCTGCCAGGTGTTTCTTGTTGCCCAGGTGTTGCCTTTTAAATTTAAATTGTAAATGGCTCTGAATGAAGTACACTTGGTTTTAGACTTGGGTTTCACCTGTAATGATTGCATTTCTTGTTAAAATCGATAAATCAACATGAAGACGAGAGAGCTGTCTATGTGAGAAAAGCAAGCTATTTTGAAGCTGAGAAAAGAAGAAAAATCCATAAGACCCAGTGGGCAAATATTGGGCATAGCCAACATAACAAAAAAAAAAAAGAAACTACTGGTGTAGTGAGCAACAGACAAGGAACAGGTTGGCCAAGAAAAAAAAACCGCAGATGACGATAGAAATATTGTTAGAGCTGTGAGGAAAAACACCAAAGCAGCAGTCAGCGATTTTACCAGGGAGGTGAATGTTTCACAATCCAACGTTCCAAGATGACTTGGAGAGCAGAAAAATAGAGTCCTTACCACAAGATACAAAGATCTCATAAGCAGTAAGACTCGGAAGGCCAGATTGAGATTTGGAAGGAAGTATAGAGATGAGCAACAAAAGTTCTGGATGAAATTTTTATTGACTGATGAGACCAAGTTTAACCTCTACCAAAATGATGGCCAGGCCAAAGTGAAGTGAGAAAAATGATCTGCTTATGGTCCAAAGCATACAAACCCATCTGTGAAGTATGGTGATGGCATTGCCTTGGTTTGGGTTTGCAATGCTGCCTCTGGAACAGCTTCATTCAAATTTATTGATGATGTAACTCATTATGTTAACAGTAGAATGATTTCAAAATTATGGAGAAACATATTGTCTGGCAATTTACAGAGAAATGCATTCAAACTAATCGTGAGGAAATTTATCATGAAACAGACCAATGATCCAAAACATACTTCCAGCACAAGAAAGGGACATCTTCAAGCGGGAAATTATACAGTTTTAGTCTGGCCAAGTCAATCACCAAACCTTAACCGATTTGTACATGTATTTTATCTCCGGAAATGATGACCCACCCACCTCACAAAAAATATACAAAAAATAAGACAAAACAGAAAGAAACAAGAACTGAAAGATCTGAGTTAAAGATTTCGTAAAGCCTCACAAATGAAGAATGCGACACTTTGGTGATGTAAATGGGTTTCACGTTTGATGCGATTATCGCAAGCAAGGGTTATGGAAGTAAATATTAAATGTTATTTACTTTAAGAAAATCTGATCCTTTTTTTGCCCACCTAAAGATGAAGCGATCTGATACACAAGATGGTATGTCCTAATCTGTCTAACACATATAAATGTAAATATATGGAAATAAAATCTAAAATTCTGAACTTTTATCTCATATTCATCTTTTGATCTTAAACCCAAATGTTTTCAGTTAACAACGAAAACAAAGAATTGGTCATGCTTTTGTATGGAACTGTATATATATATATATATATATATATATATATATATATATATATATGAGTGCATTCTGAAAGTTTCTTCATCAAAACCACTTGTTAATTCGGTTAAATTGTTGAGTAGACTATTTTTCTAGTCTTCGATAATGTCAATTTACAGGAAGTAGGATTCTGAATTCAAAGCAGTGGAGAAAGGAACAATAAACCACTCCATTATTTTTCCTATGAAGTCATAGTAATTCACAGAGACGAAAGAGATTTAAGTCTGTGCCATAATCACCTACAGTCCGAAGTGGTCTGACATTAAAAGAAGTTTTACAGTGAAAGTTTTAGAACTAAATTCAGTCAATTAGTAGTTGTATTGACTCATTATTAATAAACAAATATTTTAATTCGTACGGCCATCCAAAGAAATATCGAACTCAAAGAAAATAACACAATGCTTTTTCACTGTCTATTTTTTCTGATGCCGCCATTTTAATTTATTCCCGTTCTCCGGAAACGTCACGTCTAATCAGTTGAAACCTCCCTCGGCAATACGTTATTCGATGCAATTTGCTGATGGTGCCAGTCTTTAAAAAGTTACACCAACGTTCATACGTGTGGTGTATTTAGTCATTGTCATTATATTGTGAAAGTGTTGCGTAGTTAAAATAGCACAATATATTTTGTCAGTGTCTGACATCTACGAGAAATCAATTCCAATTTATAAATGGCCATGTTGTAGGCTACTTTCCTCGGCCTGATCTAAGCAATATGACATCAGAAAATTCCGTTTTCTCCCCGAGGGGCAACGTAAATTATCTGTGGAGGAGGAAAAGCGATCTGCGGAACGCTCATCAATCTAATGCACATGACGAGAAGAGACCGCTTCAATTTGCCCTTGGATTGCACTTGGCCTTATTACGCTCATTACTTCCCTCTTAATTACACTAACGGCAATGATTTTGAAAGAGAGAGATATCGGGGTCTGTAATCGCTTGTACCACAAACAATAGCAGAGGTCAGGAAGAGCGATAAATATTTCCTTGCACGCTACCTGATAGAAACGATAGCTCAGTGGCTTGGGCGGATCTCCCAAGTGAAAATGCTGAAGGTAGTCGGTTCAGGCAATCGATTACACTGTGATAATGAATTTTCTATGTGACAGGTAATTTTATTTAATTGCCAACGTCAGAGATAAAGAATTGCTTGTTGATAAGAGTTTATTTTCCGTTTCTCAATTCTTTATAAAATAATGTACTTAAAGTTAAAAAAATCTCGATTAATCATGTCTCTGTGAATTTTTGAGACAATTATTTAAATTATTTCTTTTTTTATTCATTTTTTACAGTGAGGTCTACACTGGACAAGGCCCCAAAGGAGGCACTCAACATAGTTACGGTAAGCTTGAAATATTTGGGAATGGTATTAGAATAGTCACGAACATATATCGACAGCGAACTGCCTGAATACGGATGATACATTTGTTCAGCAGATATACAAAAATGAAAGGAGTATAAGACAAGGATGTGTCTCTTCACCGGGCCTATTTAACGATGGACGGGCAGTTGGGTACTGGCCATTTGCGTTCCGGACAATTGCGTCTCTGGACATTTGCGTCCCTAGAAACAATCGTCACTGGATAATTGCCTCTGATAATTTTTTGAAGTTAATATCTTTTTTAAATGGTTAATATAGAAATTTGCATAGCAATACCTTTAATTACTCTAAACAAACAGAAAGTTAATTACCATAAATAAAAAAAAGAATTTTTTTTTAAAGGAAGAGAAAAGAGCAGTTTCAGTTCCCTCTAGCAGTGTATACCACAAACAATAGATTCTGGATTTTATAGATTATATATTTTTTTTTTGTTTGGAATCCATGGCTAAGATCCGAAAATCAAACACTGGTGGAAAATATTGGTGGACGACGAAAATTACATCTAACACTTTCATAAGAAAACCGCCGATGAGAAAGATACTGGCGATGTGTAGAGAGGTATTGCATCACTGTTAACCTGTCATTGCATTTTAAACAAAAATGCACTTTTTAAAAAATTTTATTCCTTTTTTAAAAATTTATGGTCACTATCTATGCTTTTTTAAAAGTCTATGGTAATTGGTTTTAAAAGCTTAAAACAGTTATCGGGGGTACGCAATTATCCAGGGACGCAATTGTCTAATACGAAATTGTGCGGGACGCAAATTTCCAGTACGCAATTGTTCTAGAATTCTTTTTAACCTATCCAGCGAGGCGATTCTGAGAGAATTAGGAGTCCATGGTTTTGATAGCAGACAGGGACAGAAAACTAGAATAAAAAGTTTTTTTAACAGAGGACGGGAACTATAACATTGAAAACCGAAAGCACATTGGGATGGCCATAGCTGAATATTTGAAGCTAAGCAGAGAGTTAGGAAATAGAAAAATGCTTGATAATTTCCTCAAGGATAATGTGCATGATCAAAGATGAAGAAAAGACTTGAAGCAACAAAAGTGTGGTTATCAAGAAGGATGCTGAAGATGACATGGACCGAATATTTGAGCAAGCACGACGTTTTAGAGAAAATGGAATCGAAAAGAAAATTTATACTTATCATTATGGGTCACATACTAAGGAAAGCATGCTTGGAAAATCTGATACTCACAGGGATAGATTGAAGGCAAGATAGATCAAGAAAAGCAACGCATAAGATACTTAGTAAGCTTGAGTAAATGAATAATGGAACAAGGTTTAGAAGAAATAAAAAAATATTTAGGGTTACAATGAAAAAGAAGTTGTGGAGAGCTATGATCGCCTACGTTCTGATGAGTTACGGCAAATAAAGTAGAACTAACTGGATTTGAACCTTGAATTAACCTAGATTTTATTAGTCCAATGAAGTAAGATGAAACAATATCCTCTATCAACAAACAGACTAGCAGAAGACTTGTCATTTGCACCATAAACCAGGTGCTCTTATCAATGCTGTAACCACACCGTAACTGGTAAAACCCCAAGAAATTGTCCTTAAAATGAGGTGAGGTGTACTCCGATAAAAAGGTTACCACAAATAATGAATCTTAGCTTGAGCTGTAATTATAAGTGATATTTGATCGCAAATACCGTCTCCAACAGCGGGAAAGTTATCCTTTCCACGGAAAAGTTAGATAGAATAATTCCGTGTACTGGATACCAGTCCTTAGAGAGAAGAACTTTGCTAAAGACTGACATTTTGCAGGTACGAACCTGTCAAAGTCCCGAGGATCAAAATCTAATCCATTTATTTTTCACCGTCACTGAAAATAAAAGAATCAAGCGAAAAACGAATCGGTCAATCAGGGACAGCCCGTCAATGCGGTGTCCAGTGCGCGCCCGCTCGCTCACCTAACAAGATGACTGATCCGTGGAATATACACATGTAAAAGCCGTCTTCATTCGCGAAAGAAGAGAGAAAATGCCTCCTTATAGAAAGGAAGTGTGGCGAAGAAACTGAATTAAAAGAAAACTAACTAAAGAGTGAAAATGAATAAAAGGAAACACCAATTCAGGAAAGAATACATGAAGGAAGGAGAGAAAGTTTTAAAATTTGAAACAAGATAGAACGAAAACAGCAAATAACAAATGAATGACAGCCACATATCTTGTATATAAAGAGAAAGGTCACTGCAACCAAGTAAATAAATAAATAAAATTTAAAAAAACAAATTGCTTGACTTCACCCGACGTAATACAGGGTGATTGAAAAGTAACCCCCTATTTTACGTGTGATGGACTCTCCCGTCTAACTATAACTTTTAAAGAACGGCAGAGTCCATCATACATAAAGGGAGTTATTTTTCAGTCACCCTATAGATTCCACGACCGTACATCACCCCGTGATATTTTCAAGGGCAGTAAAATATGTCAATTCGGCAGTTCTACGGACTGGTTTTGAAATCAGAGTTGACCTAATCATAGTCTGGTTGCGAACCACGGATAAATAGTATAGACCCCCCTGGAGGTAGAAGAGATGTATTCATATATATCCCATGAGCATTTGTGATTAAGTAGCAGTAACGATTTTATCCTGAATTCGCTAAAGTTCACGCACATTTAGGAATTCATCGAGCGTAAAGAAATGCACCGAGACTAAAATAATGATGTTCGCTTAGTGTAACGGTTATCGGCGCAGAAAGTCAAATCGACGTGCCTAGTTCAAATTCTGAACAAGGCTGGTGCGTTCATGTTGCATAAATGCCCTTGGAAAACACATAGGTCCCACCCTTTCTGGACTCAAAACCAGCTCGACATGCTAAATCCTGCAAGATGGCAGCATAGGTGGTGTCATGGGGGAACTATTCGACTACGGAATTCATGATCAAGATCAAAATAGTAAAGAGAAAGAAAACGTTTCATAAAAATCGCTATTTTTAAATAAAGGGAATGTATTTCATTTGTGAGATGTTAGTTCGGCTTGAGCAGCTTCTTCCTGCGGAGTGCTGATCAGTGAAACCGTCTGTTTTCCTGATCACTAAAATCTAGGCCCGTTCGAGTCTAGAATTAACAGTTATCTTCCCCACATATCCCTATAAACTGTGCTTCTTACACTGCAATCCTTGAGTGACTCCCGGGCCATGTGCAGAGTAAAGAAAGCAAAATTTCTTGAAGAACAATGGCGGGAAAAGTAAAAGACTGTGAGAAAGAGAGAGGAAAATATTTGTCAGCTAATGTGTGTTTGCCGTGGTAAAAAAAAGAAAGGTATCTGCAATTAAATTAGAGAGAAATGGAAAGAAGAAATATAAATATGTCCATTATTTATATTATTTAGATGTTGACTACTCCGTTCATTTTATGGTGATTGCGTTGTATTAGATAACTGTCCTAACTAGAATCAATCTTTACACATTTACAAGTTTACCATTCTTCGTTGCTTTAAATATTACTGCCACGACTAGTCTCGTGCTTTATATTTAGAGATTCTTGATACAATCCGAAGAAGAATCTGCAATGTTATCGGAGCTGAACTGGCATCTCTGCTTCAGTCACTTTTTCACCTCCGTTTCCTGTTCAGTTTAATTGTTCTGATGAACATTCCTCTATGCTACCTAAGATTTTATGAATTCAAAAAAGCGCAATATTAGATATCGGTGAATTCTACAGTTGAAATTTTTAGATGAAACCGTAAGTTCTATGTAAACAGTTTCTTCTATCGCATTTCTCGTTAATGGAACTCTCTGCCAGCTTCATGCTTTTCAGTTAACTTTGACCTTCAAAACTTAAATGTAATGTCAATCGCTATCTTCTGTCATCTTGATTTTTTCTTTTATCGTCCTGTCTCCTTACTTTTAGTTTTTTTTTTCTCTCTCATATTCTCTCACAATCAGTAACCCCTTGTTTCTTAGTTGCTTTATTGCCTTGCTTGGGGTGAAATGATAATAAAAACAAGTAATCACAACATTTAGGTTGTTGTGTCCTCGGGCGTACATCAGGTTCTCAACGATCATAATAACCTTCCGGGAACTTCAGACTGAACCCTTTAGTTAACCTACGGGTTTCAAACCTAACACACACACACACACACACACACACACACACACACACACACACACACACACACAAATGAGCAAGAATTACGTGCATTTCATTCCTTGCAGTTGTGGTAAATAATATAAAAGATGAAGCTCGCTTGTCCCTAATTGTAAGTCTGAAGATACTGTTGTGCCATAACCTATTCTTTGGTAATGGACTCTCCATAGATAATAAGTAGGAGTAGCAGTGGCAAGTCTGCAGAACGGTGCCTCGCGGTCTCTGACTGCGGACGCCTCCTGTCGAACTCTCTGCGTTTTTGCCGAGGGCAGGGTTTCGTCCGGGGAGGTGGGCGGGGCCTGAACCCGTTTAATCGGCTTCAAAGGCTATTTTTTTTGGCCGAGCCTACGGGCTCTCAAAAACCGGCCTTGTGCCATATTCTTTTCCGTGGGTGAAAAGATAAATACCGAACGGTGCCTCGCGGTCTCTGACTGCGGACGCCTCCTTGTCGAACTCTCTGCATTAGCAGAGGGAACCCAGACGAGCTTTGCCGAAGGGCAAGGTTTCGTCCGGGGAGGTAGACAGGGCCTGAACCCGTTTAATCGGCTTCAAAGGCTATTTTTGGCCGAGCCTACGGGCTCCAGGGAAACCCACATAAAAACCGGCCTTGTGCCATATTCTTTTCCGTGGGTGAAAAGATAAATACCGAACGGTGTTGAGCGCGTCAGTCGAATTCGGACATTTGAAGTACCAACCATCACAACTAGATTTGCTGCGTCATTGACTATTATTTTCCAAGTTCCTAACGTTTGTCCGACTTATTAGAAATACAAGCCTCCACTGTGAAAATACTCCACAACAGATACATAGAAAGGCCTTAATTTGGGGCGGGCGAATGAATAACCACCAGCAACCACCGTGGAATGAAGAAAAATACTAGACAGAATAGAGAGTCAGACAACTGAAGGAATCATTTTATATGCTTGACCTCATCAGCAGACCTAGCAGATACATGTATACTGTAAATAAAAATAGGAACTGTTATGGGAACCATTATTTAAAAAAAGAAGAAGAAGCAATAACAGCCATTGCTCGACAACAGAAGCAGTAGTAGCCATGGTAGATGAGACATGTTTTGTTTAGTACAGTCAAGTAGCAGCACTCATCAACTAGCAGGTTAGTATTGAGTGTTGACCATGTTCGCCAAGTCTATAAATATAGAATAGAGCGCAGTACGTAATTTGTTCAATGAAACAACGTTAAAGATTAACACTCACCAGCAGCGGTTCCGTAATTCTTTAGTCTTTGATATCAGAGGTTGGCAGTAAATATTCGGAAAAAGAAGCAAAAAAAACAAAAAAAAACATGGCGGCCTTTATACACGTCGCATTGAAAATTCTGAGCCTTCTGATTGGTTAAGCCTTATATTGGTGAACTATAAAATGAGTCATCTCATTTTGGCTGGCTCACTAGTACTAAGGTACCCCAAAATTCCAACATTGAGGTTCTAAATTCTCCATTCAGGATTGTCCCAGTTGACAACAGCCTAGTGAATTAAAACATTAATTCGTGAATTTTTTGACATAGTTCAATCCAGTCTTGGACGTAGCAGAAGTAACTGAACAATAATAAAATAAGAAAATACGAGATATCCCTAGACGTGGGCGACAGAATGGGAGAATCTGCACACGTAGATTAAATAAAGGGTTCAAATTGAAGTCGACAAGATCAGGACAATAGTCTGAATGTATATAATACGTCACGATTACTCTCGATCCCCGAAATTCAGACAGCGATATGTATGTCTAATTGGCATTTATAGATAGCAAGTCAAATGACCTGCTCTTTCGTTTATACCCAGATGAGGTGGTTGATAATATTTTCTTTTTTTAGCAACTTGTACCACCATAGGGAATGATATATTGAAGTAATACAAATAGAAAGGAAATAAAACTATAGTTTTATTATATCTTAGCAACGACTAAACAAAATCCCCGCAGGAAAAACATTGTCATTTTGTTCTGACTAATTCGACTATGCTACGTGTAGACTAACCTGGCGCCATTATTTTCTCTTTTCTGCATTGACGTCAAGATATTTCATAACGTAGGAAAAAAAGACAAACATGATTCACCAAAATAAATTATCACTGTGAAGCTAAAATATGATTTAAAAGATTTCACTTCTAAAAAGGAAAGAGAGGCATTGACGGTAGAAACCTTAAATTAACACTGATTTTTATAAACTTACATTTGATAGCGAACTTCGTATATGTATAATAAATATCGAATTATTATTTTCATTTTTTTGATTAATACCAGATTTTACGGATCACATTGTCTGATGACCTGAGATGGAACGAATACACTGGGTCAATATCTTCATCCATCGCAAGGAAAGTTGGCTCCCTGTGCCGCGCCAGGAAATTTTTCTCGCCCTTGCATGGTGTATTGCTGCCATATATGGTCTGGGCCCATTCTAATTGTCTCAAGGTCCTTGATAAAATCCAGAGACGGATATGCAATGTAATTGGCCCTGATCTAGCATCTCGTCTGCAGCTGCTCTCTTACAGAGGTGCCTTTGCCTCCCTCTGTCATTTTTGCAAAAACTTTCACGGTAACTGCTCCGATGAGCTGCTTTCGCTGGTTCCCAGACTTCATGAATTTAAGCGCTCAACTAGGCTGGCATCTCGTTCTCACCCTTTTACTGTCGAAACTGTTAAATGTAGCCGTCACTTCTACTCCAATAGCTTCATGCCCCGCACCTCTCGCCTCTGGAACACCCTCCCCATTTCTTGTCTTCCTGATAGCTATAATCTCTAACTATTCAAATGTAACGTCAATCGATGTCTCCCGATGCCCTCATCTATCCCCTAACCGTCTCTTCATCCTTTCGTATATCACTCCTCTTTGTTCTCGCTCCAACTCTGTAACCCCTTGCGTGCTAGTGGCTTCCCGCCTTGCTTGGGGTTGAATGCTTATATATATATATATATATATAAAGGGGAGTGATTACCGTTAAATGCATGGTAAATGTTGACTTACGCCCCTTACACGTGCCCTTTAATTCTTTACCCATATTCATATTGTAAGCACATGTTTTTTCCATGAATAAAATCTGAACTACTTATAATTTTTTTTTAAATTAAGGGCATATTTCTCTTGGATTTGAAATGTCGAGCAAAAATATATATCGAAAAATAGCATTTGAAATGTAATATTATTTATAATTTATTAAATCGTCTGCTGTAAGGAAGATATGTTCCCTGTGTAGTGACATGATATTTTTCTCGTCTATTATGTACATTTATAAATCTACCATTCATCAGTGTATTGAATACTGTTGCTATATCTTGTCCGCTGCTCCTACAAGAGCAGGGTCTGCCATACAATAAATCCTAACCAGGCATCTCGTCTGCAGTCACTTTCACACCGACGTGATTTCCCTCTGTCTGTTTTGCAAACATTTTCATGGCAACTGCTTGTATGTGATCATTTTTTTGGTCCACAGACTACTAGAATTTAAGCGTGCTACAAGATTGGCAACTAAGTCTCACCGTTCTACAGTTGAACTAGCTAAATGCTACGCTAACAGTATTTTCTCGCTCTTCACATCTGTGGAATTTTTATTTCCATTTCTTGCTTCCCTGATAAATACAATGTTCAAGAATTTAAATGTAACATCAATTACCATCTTCTGTTTTCTTGGAGTCTGTTTTTTTTTTGCCTTTGCCAATTCCTCAATCCTCATCCTTTTTAATCTTCTCATTATTATTCAATTTCACTCCCTGTAACCCACTGTATGCTAGTGGCAATGTCGCCTTGTTTGGGGTGAAATGATTAAAAACAAAACAAAGAACTTAATTTGCCGTTAGTGTACAGTTGAAAGAAAAGTTAATTTGCAGTGAAGAAAAATGCCCGGATATCGGCTTTTATTTTTAATTAGAAAACGTAATGAAACAGACAAAAATTTAAACTTTTGCGAACATTTACTTCTTTGCACTTTTTACATCTCATATAATTCTGAGTTAGTATCTGTAAACTCAATTTTTTGCCTCTTATTTCAAGAAATGAGAAAAATCTACTGAGGAAACAATAAAGGTGATTTTGGGTGATAATTCCAAATTCCAACTGTTGCAAAAGTAATCCTGAATGTACAGATCACGACAGCTATTAGGGAGATGTGATTAAATGATTAAATAATGTTTAAAAAATAGTCAGTATTATTATTGTTTAGGTAATAAGCATTATAACATAGCACAAATAGTTATATTGTGGAAAAAGGAATTTTCGACAATATATATCCATTTTTTTACGTATTTATGGTTATTTTTTTAAATTTTTTATCAAAAACGACATTCTTGTATATGTAGTTATGGATAATATTATACATTAATTACTATTTTTTATTTAATAACTATTTGTGTTCGGTTGTTGACATTAATAGGTATCTCCTGATGTGTTAAAATTTTTGAATAATACGATAATAAAAAATTTAAATTTCATGTCTCAGATGGATGTCGAGATCTGTTAACAGAATTATTTCGAATTTGGTAACAAAGTATGGTCAGAATTCTTCTTCTCTTCTTCTTCTTCTTCTTCTTCTTCTTCTTCTTCTACATGCCGTGTCCATTCAAGATGTGCGTGATCATAGTTCTTTCCAATTTCACATCCTTTGTAGCTTTTAGTAAATTTTGTCTTTTCGCTATCTCTGCTAATTTCTGTTCTGTCAAACCTGTGCAGAAGTTAGGTCGGCTATGCGTTGCTTTCCACTGCTCCTCTTGGATTCAATGTATCCAGTGATTGCTAAATTTTCAACGTCTCTTTGCTCATTAGGTAGTCAAGAAATTTCGAATGTCTCTTTCTGACTCCAAGTATAAATGTAAATGTCCTTTATGATTGCATTTCTCGAAAACCTCGCCGTTCTTCGCATATTCGGTCCATGGTATTCTGAATATCCTCATGTAGAACGACATTTCTGTTGCCTCAAGTCTCTTCTCCAACGGTGACAAAATGGTCCAGAAGTCACTGACATATAGGAGAGCCGATGTTGCGTAAGTTTTAAGCACTTCTTTCTTTATTTCTAACGAGATTATCCTGTTTCTTAATACTTTGCTTAACTTTTGGAAGGCACTTTTCGCTATCCCAACGCGCTTTCTGATTTTTGTGAATTTTCATGGGATTAGTTAGTTTTTAAAATACCGATTATAAAAATTTCGTTTCTGAGGCTATATTTCGTTTTATTTCTGACTAGCAGCCATATCCAACTGGTGGATCAGAAAAAGCGTTCAATTAGAATGGAACAAAAACAGCATCATGTTTAGATGTAACAGAATCTATCTTCTTCAATTATTTAAATTAATTTCATTAAAAAACATTTTGAATTCATGCAGTTACTGATATAGCAGAAGTAGTCTGTATTTATTCAATCGAAGTTAGCCGAGGACATGAAGAAGAGGTAAAGCAGGCAACATGAAGACCCACTTCAGGCCGCAATTATTTTGAAGTTTTTGAAATTCAATCTGTCAGTGTGCTACCAGGGATGTAAAAGAGGATACATTTATAAAGCAATTATTAATTTTGATGAAAATTGGTTAAAAGATCAACGAAAAATAAGAAAGAAACAAGTAAATCGCCATTTTTCGCTATTTACGCTGGTTTTCACTATATGGGTGGACTCAATTATCAAGTTAAATGAATGTTAAACAATCAACTTATTGCTGGCTACAATTTAGTAAAGTTTGTATTTGTTTGTTTGAAGATTGAGAGACTTTTTAGTTTAACATTTGTGTTGAAATTGATATTTGATTTTTGCAGTGGTATAGAAATAAAAATGAGGGATTGTTGAGTTCGTCATGATGGAAGTAACTTACATCACAGAGTTTGAACGAAATTGGAGGAAAAAAGTTGAATTTATCGATTTTTGATTGGCTTTATTGATTATTGATTTTAAAAAGTATTATCGATTTTTAGGCTAAGAACCTATCTCTTACATTGTGCAATGTATATGCCAAGTTTGGTCAAAATCGGTTGGATGGATCTCGAGTGAAAAAGTATCACACAGACAGACAGACATTCACTGCTTTATATGCAGAGATAAAATAGACCGATATTTTAAATAATATGCGGAAAGATATGTATTCAGAATATGAGGCTTGGCCAAAAAAATTAAACGAGGTAACTCATTCCTTGGCATGAGGAATGTTTTCTAACGATAAAAATGACACCGGGGAAAATACTGTATAATTAACAAAACTCCAACTATTTAAATTTTGTTTTCTTCTTGTGATAAATCGTTTGTTAACATGCATGGTAAGAATGTAGAAAAATTGTTTCTTTTTGTAATAAAATATCGAAATATTCATGATAGAAATGAGAGAAAAAGAAATGATTATTATTAAAAAAAAATTATTATTTCTATGTAATTATGATACATTTATAATGTAAAAATATATTTCTATCTTAAAATATGTAAAAGAGAAATATTTTTTTTTTTTATTATTCCTGCCACGCTTAAAAGGATTAATCCAAAATTTGTCGACGCCAAGAACGTATGTCGAGTTCAGGACAAAGTCGATCGAATCAATAACCTGTAATATATTAAGTCCACTTGTGCGTACGAACGCAATTGAAAACCCAAATGGAATGTGTATGACGTTTTATTATATTTCATAGTTGTTTGTCGCTATCAATTATGTTGCAACTTTGATATTTTTAGCATTCGTTATTTTCAAAGACATTTTTGAGTGATGACTATTCTTCAAAATGGCGAACTCTTTTGATGTTTTGTATAAGGTTAGATTCTACATTGTTCTTTCGTACGTGTGCTTCCATATATTTTAACTTTGTTCTGCCGATGAGAAAGAGAGTGCGGAAGGGTGGGTGGGTGTCTGTAATTATCTCAGCCGGTCTTTGCTTAAATGTTTCTTCGTCTTTCTGTCTATGCTTTCCATCGTGGATTGTGCTTGTGAGTGGTTCGATGCCATTTTAAAAAAATATGCTTTTTCTTTTATATTTTGTGTTTGCACGCGCATACACATACACACACGCGCACACCCACATACGCACACGACTCTCTGTCTCTCTCTCTCTCTCTGCATATATATATATATATATATATATATATATATATATATATATATATATATATATATATATATGTAAATATACACAGGAAGTAATAACATACAAGACAATTCTCTTTGCAGAAAATCTTACTTGGTATGAAAAGAAATCTGATTTTTTTTCCTTCTCCATTGTGTTTCCTGCTTACTTTCAGGTTCAGTGACAATCAACCGGTCAAAGAAGTACACAAATGAAGTGAAACTTTTACAGCAAACAAAATAGCATTCATTTGGCCAATGCCTTATTTTTAATATAATATTTAAAGATAGAGTCAATAATATTTAAAACGTAAACTTAATAGTCAGCCTATTTGTAAATCTACCGCAATACATATCCTCTATCGGGACGCTACACAATCTTTCCTCATTACAATTATACATTTTATAATCTATGCAAGCTCTCGCACAGGCGCAATGATTGCCTGAATTTTTTCTCTATGAAAAGTTGTCTGTTGTTTCCTGTACAATATTCTTCTTAACAAATACAATGAATATGTGCTGACATTTTACATGGCAGTCAATATTGGTATTCTTATACGGAACCGTCTATAACCTGACGTGCCTTAACCGATTGGGCCACAGAAGAGCGTTCGGTTATCAAGGTGACTAGAATTTCGAACCGAACTCTTTATTTCGTCTACCGGGGTAGATTGTTCTAGTTCCACGTGCCATGCTTCTTTTCGATACAGGATATCTCACTGTAACTCAACTCTCCACGTTATTTTTCACCTCTGCTGAATACAGATATTTCAAAAGGTTTAAAAAAAAGGACATCACAAACTTTGTAAAATAGGGCAAAAAATGTTCGAGGAAGATTTATGTGTAACATCTCCCGAAAAAAAAAAACAAGAAAAAAACTGATATTCATAGGCTACCAACAGGTACAAAATGAATGCGATATTTTATTTATTGTCATCTTTAAATATATTAAAATCTGTTTCTGAGATGAGGTGTTGTAACTATTTACACTCTTTACACTGTGCGGAATGTTGTCTTCATGTATAGACATATTCACAACGTTTCGGTCATTGTACGCTCCGACCTTCTTCAGGTGTGATATTAGTTGGAATGTTCAATTAAGAAGATGAATGCCCGTTTTGTTATCATTTTTGGAATTTATTAACCATTTCTGCAATGTTAAAATGTCGCAGGAAAGTTTTGGAAAGTCTACCTATTTTGCACCCTCTATGTAACGTGGCAGAAACTTTGTAATAATGTTTTTTTGTCAATTGGTGAGTGACTCAAAACCAACACCAAGACTTTAGTGTAACTGATCAGAGAACTTATCTTTTTGTAGTCCAGGCTCTAATTGTCCATTTGTTGTAGAGTAGTTTTCACAGTGGAGGCTTGTATTTCACTAAGTCGGTCCTAAAAGGGTCCGACGTACAAAACGTTAGGAACTTGAAATAATAGTTAATGACGCAGCAATCTAGTTGTGGTGGTTGATAATTCAATGTCCGACATCGACTGACTCACTCAACTCCACTGAGCCCCGGCGACTGCTACTACTACTACTTATTATATGTGGGAGAGTCTATTTACAATAGAATAGGTATGTTCCGGTATAACACCATAAGAGCCAGTTCTTCCTGGTTATCGATTACGGATGTGATATTTTTCACAGCCTTACTAAGTGGCCATCATCTGGATGTCAGTCGTAATTGGTCTAGAGAGACAAGTTCGCTAACCATTACACAAAGACAAAATACCCTAAATGATTTTATAAGCGTAGCTTAGATATGGTACAACGCGGAAAGTGTAGAGCACCCAGTGAGGATCGAATTCTCTACTCTTTTGTAATTGATTTAGCGAGACAAGCATGATAACACTAAGTGTCGAAAATGATTTTAAGGGTCTTGATTTTCTAAGGGTATCTTAGATGTGGCACAAGGCCAAAAGTATGGAGCATACACTGAGAATTGAACGGACTGCTCGGTCGTAACTGATGTAGTGAAACAAGCTTTCTAACCATAACAGCATTTTCAATTGTCCAAAATGATTTTCTAAGCGTAGTTTACTGGTGGCACGTGGTCTAAAATGTAGAGTTCCCAGTGAGGATCGACCTCAATGTTCCGTTTTAATTGATCAAGCGAGACAAACTTGATATTACACCACGTCGAAGTGCCCAAAATGACATTCTAAGTGCAGCATAATGTACCACAAGGCCGAATCTATGAGGATCGAACTCACTATTCAGTCTTAAATGATTGAGTATGACCAACTTACTAACCATTTCACTACGTAGATGTTCCCTGACCTGCCATGTTTGTGTCCTTCACTATGAGTGCAAGTTTGTAAAAGAAGAAAAAAAAAACAACTTTTATTCGATTGTACAAACGTGTCTGGGCCAACAATCTAAACCATGAACAGGAATATAAAAAGTCAAACCGATGGAGCTCAAATCCGATATCAAATACTGCTCACTGAACTTACACTAATTTTAGTAGACATTTCGTCATATTTAAACTGACGTATTCTTATAATTTCTCTCCTAGCAAGAGGTTAATAAAAGTAAAAAAAAGAAAAGTAAACGTTCATTTTCTATGTGCCGTGTCCCTTTAGGATGTTGAATTTCCTGTCCTTTGTTGCTCTTTAAATCTTGTCTTTTCGATATCTCTTCTAAACCCTGTGTACCATCCATTAATAAAATTCGTTCTTCCTCGTCTATGTGCCATGTGCCTTCATGATGTAGGCGATTATGGCTCTTCCAAATTTCATGTCCTTCTTAGCTCTTCATAAATCTTGTCTTTTTGTTATCTGCCCTAAACTAGTCTGAGAACCGAGTTCGATCCCGTGTAAACTTTCACATCAAGAGATTTTGACTTCAGATACTGAGATTCAGAAAAAAATCGGTGCTATGTCTGGGTTGATGGTCATTTTTCCGCCATTTTGATTACAAGGTCGCCCCTATTTAATTGGGACATGGCATACTTTAATGCTAATAACTTCTCTCTGTCTTAGCCAATTTCAGTAAACTTGGTATCATTTTGTAGGGATATGATTATTCTATGAAGAAAATAGGTTATAAATAAAAATAATGTAATTAATTTTATCATTACTTCAAGAAGAGATCAAATTTTAGTGAGAAATGCCAAAAACTAAACACTAAACATTTTTAGTATTTTCCTGTAGTCCTCTATCCTCTTATTAAAAAAATAATAATCTTAGCAGCAAATATTATTATTTTTACCTAAAAAATATGCCGGTTTTTAACCCCTATTCCGAATGACGTTTGTCTAGAAGGTGAGTTGGATACAAACTAAACTTACATGGCAGGAGATTTTTACTTCAGGCATTGTAAATACACTATTTTGTTTCACAAAAAAAGTAGGGGCCATATCTGGGTTTATGGTCAATTTTCTGTCATTATGAATTCAGAATTGCCGCTGTTTGATTGGGGTATGTCTTGCAGTATAGACAATAAGTTATCGCTGTATTGACCAAATTCAGTAAACTTATCATTTTTTGGGCTATGATTATTCTGTCAAGACAATATATTATAAATAAAAATAATGTATAGTATTTACATTAGTCGGACTATTGTCCTCATCTTTGTCGCCATATTTGTCACAAGAACAAGGATCACTTCGCACCCAAGACGTATAGGCAGTTATCGCAGCGTTACAGCAAGTTACCTCACATATACGGTCTCCCTAAGATTCACAAAGACGGTATTCCACTCAGGCCGATTGTTAGTTGCCAAGGCTCTGTGTGCCACCCTCTGAATCGCTTCCTTGTAGATATAATTGACCCATTGATCGGAAAGTCTCCTTCATATGTCCGAAACTCCGCCCACTTCGTGGAAATAATCAAAGATGCTCCCATCCTATCCAACCAGATGGTGAGCTTGGACGGTGAGTCTGTTCACCAAGTTACCCACGGAGGAGGCACTCTCAGTAGTCAGAGATAGATTAACCTCTGACTCTTCCCTAGAGGAGCGGACCAGTATTCCAATAGATAATCTGATGGAGATGTTGACTTTCTGTACACAAACAACACACTTCGGAATGGGATCTCACATATATCGACAGGATGAGGGCTTAGCAATGGGCTCGCCATTATCACCAGCAATGGCGAATATATACATGGAATACTTTGAAGAAATGGCATTAGAGTCTATATCGCTAAAGCCAACTATATGGTTACGGTACGTAGATGACACTTTCATACTCTGGCCACATCAGGAAGAAGTCCAGGTTCTTCTGGACCATGTGAACTCAATAAGACCTTCGATACAGTTCACAATGGAGAAAGAGAGTAACAACTCACTCCCATTCCTGGATGTACTAATATCTCGAACAGAGAATGGGTTCAAGACATCCGTATACCGTAAACCAACATTCACCGGACAGTACCTCAATTTCAACTCCCACCATCCATACAGCGTAAAGAAAGGGATCGTCCGATGCTTACAACACCGAGCAAAAAGTCATAAGTGGCGATCCAGAGACGTTGGATAAGGAATTGGTCAGTATAAGTAGTACCCTACAACGCAACAACTACCCTGGGTACATGGCAGCAGCCCCAAAAACTGGGATAGGCGGGGTACAAGAGGAGGAGGAGGAGGAGGAGGACAACAACACTCAGAAAACAGTTTGCCTGCCTTATGTGAAGGGGTTATCAGAGAAAATACAAAGGATCTGCGGTCCATATAACATCAGGACAACCTTCAAAAGCGTGACAACACTTCGCAGGTATCTCTCACGAGTGAGACCCCCCATAGAGAGGAACATGACTAAAGACTGTGTGTACGCTATCCCGTGCAGCTTCGGAAAGGAATATAAAGGAGAGACAGGCCGCCCCCTCAAGGTAAGGCTTCAAGAACACCAGAAAGCTGTAACGCGAGGGGAAGTAGAAAAATCAGGCGTGGATGACCACATATGGAGAGAGAAGGGAGATCACCGCCCCTGTATATATCATGTTGAGATCATAGACAGGGAACACCATTGGAAAATTCGTAAACTTAAGGAATCAGCACATATGCTAGCCACAAAAATCTCCTGAGCCGACCAAGCATAGAAATAAATACAATATGGGAACCAGTAATAAGGAGTGCCAGAGAAAAGCAATGATAACAAAGTTGCAATATGAACTCTGGTAAATGCAATGATAACATCAAAAATTGCAATATGAGCACTGGTAAAAATGATGCTGAAAACATTAGGTTTATAATACTCAGAAGTTCATACCCAGATGTCCTCAAGGACACATGGCACAGTGGATAAAGTCGTTGGTTAGATCCAGTGACAGACCCAAAGAAGGTGAGTTCAATTCCTGGTTAAGGCAGTGGAAAACTTTCAGAGGGAAAATTAGCAGGAGATAACTGATAACTGACATCCATCAAACATGGCACGTGGAATTAGTGATCGAAATAAAGGGTTCAGTTCGAAATTCCAAACACCTGAAGAAGGCCGGAGCGTACAAACGTTGTGACAAATATGGCGACAAAGATGAGGACAATAGTCCGACTAATGTAAATACTGTACATAATACCTCATCTCAGAAATATAGACAAACTCTAAAAATAATGTATTTAATTATATTATTAATTCAAGAAAATATTTCATTTTATTTTATTTGCATAGAAAATTCAGTCACAATATTTTGCAGTTTTTTTTACTGAATTATAAATTTTCAAATAAAATTTGATGATGTTATCTGCTATGTCTGTCATCAGCAAAATCTTTATAATACAAAAGCATTTATTTATCATTTAATTTTATTCCTGTCAGGTTTCATTATCATGAGTAAATTCGTGCAAATTTTGGTAAAATTCTGACGTCATCCGATATATTTTCAATTGTTATTTTGTTTTTTCAATGCGGTATCAATATTCCTGCAAAGTTTTATGGACATAGCTTTTGACTTAACAAATATGCCAGATTTTAACTCCTACTCTGAATGACGTAAAAGTCTTTGAAAGGGAAAACTAAACATATGTAGTATTTTCTCTGGCTTCTGTTATTAAAAATACTTCAATATATTTTTGTTTTTAAATAACTGTTTTGTCTCTATTTTCAGAAAATTTTGTAATTTGTACTCTTACTGAAAGCCTAGCAAATTGAAAATGTGAGACAGTTTACCAGACCCATCATGCGTTGTCCAGATCGTTCTAGAAAAGAAGAGAATTCTGGATTGATGTAGTATTTATTTTCCAGCATGATAAAGGTACTCAAAGTTACCATAAAGTACAGGGTGACCCAAAAACGGGAACTATTTAACAATCCAATAAAACAAAGAGTGATGGAAGAAAAATATTTTATTCATAGTAATTGAAACCTTAAAACATGCCATTTAAGAAACAATGATGGAATTTTCATTTTTTTAAAAATTACGTCCTGTAGATGGCGTCCTTCTGTACGAATGTATTGTTGAAATCTGCTGTTGAGATTCCTTATTAACTACTGCAACATCTCAGTTGGGATGCTGTGAATTTCATCTTGAATTCTAAATGACGAAATGTTTCGCAGTGTTGACACTTGCTCATGTCTGGCAATACGCACTTCAAAAATTCCGGTTTTTTTTGGTCACCCTATATATACCACGTCTAATGGGAAATAAAAATTACAAAACATTTCATATAAATTGCAGGATGATCTTTTAAATGGCGTATCAAGTAGAGACATGAGCAAAATGAAATATCATTTAAAGACATGCTGTTAAAATTATCAGAAGAAAGGTGAATGATAGACAAATTTAATATAAACACTCTGTGGAGACAGAGTGTGATATTTCTATATCAATTCCTTCAAGTCACAAAAAAGAACCCTAAAACCACAAGTTTTAGATCCCAGGTATAAACCATGTATCATTATTATTGGATGCACCTGGAGGAAGGAGGCTGTCCAAAAGTGGAACATTATTAAACATGGAAAAATGAAGTATTCTAGACTTCTACAAAAAGGTATCTTTTATTGATGAAGATGAGGAATACTTATTCCATAATGATTTCTCCACATCAATTTCAGAGGCTGATAAAAAGGTATTTCAGTAACTCTGGAATATATATTGCGACATGGCAATCCCTTTGATTTCACAAAATGCAAAGAGCTAGTTTACATCATCACCAACACACAACTAGAAGTGTTGACTTTCTCCTGAACTCAATTGGGGAAAAGACAAGAAAATATTTCTAGCAAACTCTGTTGGCCTTTTTGCAACAATACCACTCTTTAAAAAAAGTCAGAAGTCAAATCAGATTCTTGTTAAATATGACATAACTAAGAAACTGTAAACTTGTTAAGAACCATTGGATATGCAAGAATACGTAAATTTGATATCAAGAAATTATTGGAGTCAGAAATAACTCCCAAGTCGTTCTTCATAAGAAAACATGGGCATCTAAGGAAACCAAACAAGATTGTACTTGTCACAGAAATTAAGAAATTGATACCAAAAGATAAAATTCTATCATTTTTACCATCTAGTCAGCATAAAAGGATGTCAGTTATAGACTTCATAGGCTAGGCTAAGAAGGTTCCAATTAAAAAGAAGCAGGTGTAGATATTTCTTGATCTTGTACAATGTCTATGGGGACATTTAAAGCATTTAGAGTGTATTCTCAGAGGATTGATATAGTTTTTTGACGGATATCATGCAAACAGTATAACATCTCATGAGACAAACCGTCGTAATAAGATTGTGGGTATTTCAACTTCTATTTTCAGACTTGATCAACCATTTCCCGTGGATATGGACACATTTGTGGACACCCTCCGAAAACAAGGTTTCATTGCAGCAAATTTTCATCAACTGGATAAGACAAATAAAGCTTGACACTGTTATATTTTTGGGTGGTTGTCACAAAGAGGTTGAAGCCATGTGCATAAGCATTTTCTGGATTCAAGTACTACACAGCGTTTGTTAAAATGTATTCAGGAAGAGGCTGATGATAAAATTTAGTTTCATGTAAACCACAGTGGGAAAGTGGGAAACTTTAAAAGTGTAGTTATTGCATCATCTGAGGCCGATGTTTTTTTTTTATTATTTCAGCCCTATACCACTGTAATAAGTTTAACATATCCAATTTAAGAGAGCTTTTGTACTTTTCATGTTCAGTTTAAGAGAAATAGTAGTTCCCGTCCATGAGTTAGCCGAAAAATATTGAATCTGAAATTATTATTTTGCCAGCAGTCCACTTCCTAAGGGGCTGTGACACAACTAGCAAAGTGGAGACAAATGTGTCAGCATTGAAAACAGAAAAGAAGTATGGATACTAGCTACAGTACTACTTTGGAAAAGATTCTGTCAGCGTTGATATGATAACATTTGCTGAAAATTTTCTACTAAAGTGCATCTTATCCAGTGATGTTGACAGTTTCGATGACCGTTGTTATCAAGTTTTTTTTTATAAAAACCAATCTCAATTTAATATTGAAAAACTGCCACCTAAAACTATCAAACAGCATATTCTTCGTGACTATTCACAGTGTTACCTGTTGGCTCATTCAGCTTTCACTGAAGAAATAAAATGGGATCTACTAATGTATAGCTACAAATTAGATAAAAATGAAGATTTGCAGTCTTCTGTTACTGTTGGACCATGTATCACTGAAGAGTTACCTGTTCTTTACCTATTAGTGTATTTACAATATCCGAAGTGAAAATTTCTTGACGTGAAAATTTTACCCGTGGCCCAAATCAACCTCGAGACTAATCCTTCTTCCGACTTCTATTTATTGAAGCTTACAATAACTTTTCTGTTTCTCATACTTCGCTTAATTTTAATGAGGAGAAAATACAATGAAATGACAATATTCAGGAAAACGGAAGATGGCGATTGATTTTTACCTTTAAACTTTGGAAGATTGTAGATGAAAGGAAAGCAAAAAGCTGGAGAATAGTTTCAGGAGGGAGAAGTGCTAGAAAATAAACTATTATAATAGAACTTATATATATATATATATATATATATATATATATATATATATATATATATATATATATATATATATATATATATATATATATATATATATATATATATATATATTTCAACAGTAAAATTATGAGATTATGAGACCTAATAGCGAATCTGGTCCTATGTTTAAATTCAGGTGGACGATGTACTAAGGAAGAAAGTGCATTGGCACAACTGCTATGACCTTGGTTAAAGAAAAGACACAGAGAACCTAAGTTTCTGTGGTGGGAATGTGATAGATGTGATGCAAGGTTAAAACCTTTTTGGATTTTATCAAACATCTCAAGATAAATATTAGCAACACCAGACCAGATATGTTTAAAATGGATTGTGTTGCTGTTTAACACAGCGCAATGTAGCAACCTTCTAGCAGCAGACTGAAATGGATTCAAAGTAGTAATACCAGTGAATTTAAAACGGTTGGAGGTTTCTATCAGTCATTCTGATGGGAATGAAAATGTTTCTCTCAGATAACTAAAATATACCAATTTCGTTTTTGGAGGAGTTAAAGTTAACAAGCCATTAACAGATTGAAAGCCATTTGTAGAGATCAGTTGCCACTTTTAATTTACCAGATATATAGGATATACTATTAAGACGGAAGTCAATAATCTTGCGAAATCGATTTTATTATCGCTTAGATTTTATTAGTAAAATGATAAATATATGTGTAAAAATGTATGGTAATATAATACACGAAATGTAATATTTATACGTCGAATAAAAACATTGATTTAAAAATATTTAAAAATAAAAGATAGTTATTTTGATGAAAACTTTGATTAAAATTTAATCTTCAATCATTATACCAAAGAGACGGTGAAGGTTTTGGGGGGAAAGAAAAAAGAAAGTGAGAGAAAAGAGAAAGAGAGGGAGAGAAAAGAGAGAGAAAGTGAAAGAACGAAAGAGAGAGAGAGAGAGAGAGAGAAAGAACGAAAGAGAGAGAGAGAGAGAGAGAGAAAGAAAGCGAGAAAGAGAATATAAACAAGCGAACCACTTCCTCCTCGCCTTCCTGTTGTTTAAACATTGTAGTGGAAATCTATACTCACATTAATAAAATGAGGGACAGAGGAAAGCGTATTTGATGAGCTTAAGTAAATGGATAGTAGAACAAATAAAAAAAGACAAAACTTATTAAAAGCCACAAGGGACAGGAAGATGTGGAGGGCCATGATCGCCTACGTATTGAAGGGAGATGGCACATGAAATAAGTGGAAGTCTGATTTGGTTATGCTCGATATTGGCCTCACCTTTTTCGGAGTAATATATATATATATATATATATATATATACGAAAATTAAATCGTTTTATCCCTTTTATCACTTGGGCAGCTGTTTGACAGCTGAGGCAATAAGGACTACCGGGAAGATATGTTCTTATAGTCCTTCATTGCTGTGGTCTTACCTGTTGGGGGGAGTGAAATGCCATTTGCACCTTACTATCGGCTGTCTGCAGTCACAAACTTCTCTATACTATTAAAGGCTTACGGATATACCACGTTGAAAAACCCGTACAACCACCGAAGTTAAATAACGTTGAACCTTGTGAGTAGCTAGAGAGTGTAGTGGGGTGAATGGGAATAGACACGGAAAATTTAAATGTACGGTTGGTGCAATGGATAATGACTTCAAATTGGAAATCGACGAAGCGAGTTCCAATTTCAGTCGGGTTCGGTATATTAACTTACGCGCAAATATTCTTGGGAAAGGTATGAATTCACAAGGTATGGACATATAAATAAATCATTACTATCTCGGAAAAATTTTACTATCTAAAAATATTTTCTGACTTTTAATAACCAGCAAGGATTTATAAGCATTAAAGGACGAAATAATCAACCACGCTTCCTTCCTATGAATTTGGTGTCGGTAATTGCCGTATTTATAAAATATGCAAACATTTTCTAAGTATGATCTCTCTCTTTATATATATATATATATATATATATATATATATATATATATATATATAAATAAATTAATTGATTTAAAATATGTTTTTTTTACAAAATTAAATTCGAAGCTTTCAGCTTTCATTTTTGAAACATGGTCAGAACTGTGTAGCGAAAAAAAACATATTTTAAATCAATTAATTTATAATATTAATGCTCTGTAAATTTACATTGAGCACTATTATATATATATATATATATATATATATATATATATATATATATATATATATATATCCGACCTTTGCTTTATGAACAACTTAAACAAAGCACTTTCAATAAATCACCAGATAACAAATACTCCCCAAATTAACCATAGACAAAATAGCCAAACTCTCAGACGAGAACATTGCCTCAAACTAGGTGCTTCCAATTTTTCGTGATGCCTAAGTTTTAAAATGATTTTTTAAAAATTAAAAAGCTTTCTTCAAGCATTCATTTTAGTTTTAGTTGAAAGCTAAATAATCAAATTTACTATTTACAGTAAGCAATATACTGTAAAATGTATTTCAAACAGAAGTTATAATGATTTTTAGTCGATTTATTATTTTTTTCAGAAAAAGCAATCAAAACGCCCAGTTTGAAACATTTGTAAATAAAGGTTAATTCTCAGTTTTAAAAATAGTTTGCAAAAATAAAATATATATTTCCGAAACATTATTTACAGAAAATGAGCAAATTTAAGCTTAAATTAATCTGATTTGAAACAAATATTACTTACTTATATCATAAAATGTTGTATACAAGCATTTCCAAAAGGTCTTGTCATTCTCACCTCTTGATCGATATATTGACAGTCTAATGTTATAACAGTTTAAGTATGGTGGAGAAGAATTGACATGAATTTACAAATTATACGTAAACAGTTTGTTTTTGTTGTTTAAATACCTAGTAACATTTAAAAATTAACAAATTATTTTCAGCAATTATCTATTATAATTATTGAAATTTTTAGGTATCTGGAATCCCTCACCTTGATATTTTGTGCAATTTCATCAAATACTTCTTGGTGTCGCATCTTTCTCAGCCCAGTCTTTTTCTGCTGTAACTCAGCGCCAACTTCAAATAATCTTTGAGTTACTTAGTATCTTGATCATCAATGAATTCCCTTACTTTATTTCGCCTAGCCTTGATGATATCACTTATCCTGGAGCTATAAGCATTAGGCTCAATATTCTTTTTTCACTGAAATCCCCGATGATGCTTTCAGCTTGCATGGTGTGCTGCCTCACCGATATTAATACTGATCGGAAAGAAACATCTCCTGTGTTGAATGACTTTTCATACTGCCTGCTTAAAATTTCCACAGTACCTTTTAAACAGCTAGTTATTATGTCTGAAAATAAAATTCACTGGTTGAATCAGTAGAGAATCGCAATCTTTTTAAAGGTTTTCCAAAGAAGTGCTTTTCGGATGTCAAAATAATCATGGAGGCTTCGTTAGTACCTTAATATTTTCAATGAGCCTTTTGAATATGTTCATTGTATCGATGGGGTCTTTTTGTTTCGATAAATCAGTGTAGAAGACACTCATCCAAGGCACCAATAGCATCTTTCCGATAATTCCCAGATCTTGCATCTCGACGACAACGGCTTCTTCCGTAAATAACTGCTTCACCTTTGCAACAGTTTCATTACTGGCGGAAAGTTCCAAATTTCTTGCAATTTCTCAAAGATGGGAAAGTAAGTTTCACTTAGAAGAAAAATTATATGCAGCTGATTCCCTTGGAACCTAGGGATTACGGACAATGGAAATCCTTTTTGTTGAATTTGTCGTTATATCCGAGAGAATTCATGGCTATAATAATTCTCCATGTTAGGCAACCAATAGCATTTGCAATTTGCATATTGTGCCTCTTGTAATCCTTCGGGAACTTCCTTATTTAAATTTTGTTCAATAATTTGCATCTGCTACTTTTTCTCCAGCAGAAGAACAGTAAGATGGTTGTTGGGTGTCCAGTCTATTAATCAGCATTTTATTTTATGAGAATTTCTGTTTCAAACTGACACCAACAGTTAGGCCAGAAGCCAGTGAACCTACTTTAGCTAAGTTGTTGATGGCGCTACAACTATGCAGCTTGTAATCTTGAGCGGCCCATCCATCAAGGCGTTCCAAAATATGAGAGGATTACGGCGTTGTTAAAATGACCCAGATCACGTGGATTCCTTATTGTGTCCTAGAATCGAAAAGTAAAGTACGGTTTTATGCACTTAGCGCAATAGCAGCAGTCTGAAAGGAAACCAAGCTGCCCCACCCGCCGTTCTTTATAGAGTTATTGAAATAATGTTCGAAGAAAAGGTCTGGATCGACAGAGCTTTCAAAAGAGACGTCATTAGTTCACAAACACGCGATGCAGGATCTCCAGGTAGCAGACAGTCATAATAAAGTGTCCTGTTAGTGAACTGATTGGATTTATTTTGTTTCACTTCATATGCTTCCGAAGCTCTCTTTATTTTTGTCAGAACTTTCACTTTTCTCTTCTTCCTTGACAACTATTTCTGTAATATGTAGATTCTTTGTAGCTTAGTAAAAGTATTATTAGATGAATATTCGGTTTAAAACGATGGAGAAGTTGAAACTAGTGTGGCCGTCAAAGAGGCAATAGAAGATATATTAGCAGCAGCAACAGAACAGGCCACCTGCTTGAATCTGTTTCCAAAATGCTACAGAATTTCTTTTTTTATTTCGGTTTTTATAGACTGTTAAAAGTCTACCAACTGAATGTGCTGGAATTCGAGGGACACCATTTTTAACGTTCTCCAGGGAAGCACATTCTGATATCTTCTGTAGTCAACCATAATTTTTGAGAAATTTCTAAAAATATTATGGCTATGCAGAATTGGTTGCCCAGTTGGTACAGTACTGGCTCAAATGTTCTGTTCTACCCGTCTAACAATTTCAAAATTAAGATAAAGATAAGTAAGCATGAAAATTAACACATTGATTTGAAAATTATTAAAAAAAATCAAATAATTGTTGAACTAATTGCAAGACTTATCCATAAATGAATGAAACTATTTGGGTAAAAAACATTTTTAAAATCTATTACCTCCCCACACACTTATTTAGTTTTAGAATTAGAACAATTTTTGTAAATTTTTAAATCTTAATACTAAGTAATAGTTAATAAACTTTACTATAAACAATTAAGAAAACATTTAACAATTAACATTCATTCAATTTACTCACGTGGAGCAAACATTTTTCTTCAACACAAAATTGTGAACACGTGGTACATCAGGAAATTCGCTGAAAAAACAGCATAGAACGATGAAAAAAAAAATAATAAAAAATGCCCCAAAATTAATGAAATTTTTATCGTCAAAATGTTATTATTAAGACCAAAGTATTTTTAAAAATTATTTTTACTAAATTTTTAGTCGTTTCTTCTACGATCAATTCTTTTTCGCCAGCAGTGTATACAACATTTTTATGGTATAAGTAAGTGTTGTAACCTAGGGAAGGTTACTGAATAGAATAATCACGAGAAGGTTGGAAATAAACGATAATACTGAGGACAAAAGCAACACATATAAGATTCGCCAGCGGCGCATAGAATTAGTAGTCAACTGCTAGAGGTGAGTCAAGTGAATTCCACACTGAATCTTCAACTGCAAGATATCTAACAACCGTCCGTTAAGATATGACACAAGTTCGAATTTAATGTGGGGTATCCGTGCCAGTAGGCTCGGCCAAGAATTCCCCTAAGACCTCGTATAAAACAGGATCGGGTAGCTGTTTCTCGAGACGAGACTTTGCCCTTCGATATAGCCTCGTCTGAGGATCCTCTCTGCCCGGGGGCACAGCTGGAGACGAATCTCTAACTGCAGACCAACATACAGTATTTACAAATGTATTTATGTGAATGGTGGCATACACATTATTGTTCGTACTTATGCTACAACAGTAAGTAATATTTCCTTCAGATTAATCAGATTCATTTAACTTTAAATTTTCTAATTTTCCTCAAATAACGTTTCAAGAATATATATTATATTTTTGCAAGATTTTTAAAAATAAGAATTAAATTTTATTTACAAATGTGTCAAACAAAATGGCAGATTTTCTCACTTTTATTGCAAAGAAATCTATTTCAATCAAAATAATTTCTGTTTGAAATAGACCAGAGTATTTCGCCTACTAGAAATATTAAACTTAATCATTTAGCTTTCAGCTAAAGCTAAAATGAAAGCGTCAAGAAAAAAAACTTTTTATTTTAGTTTTTTAAATTCATTTTTAAAGCTTAGGTATGCAAGTTAGTGGAGGTACCTACATTCACAGTTAATTAAGAAACCTAATTTCATATGTAAAATGAAATGAAGTATAAAATTAATTAATTTAAGCATGAGGCTTAAAATTAAATAAAGGGTTATCTTTCAACCGGGTTTTTATCAAAATATAACTCTCAAAAATACTAAAAACGAACTATAAACAAAGAAGTAAATAAAAACAACTAACTAAATAAAAAATATTTTTAACTAAGTTTTAAAAAATAAATTACTGTATGTATGGCCCACACAAAAATAAAATAGATGAAAAATATTTAGTGAAATAAGAATTTAAAAAATGAAACTTTAAAGTTTGAAGGGATGATTTGCAAATCTTATTTAGAAGTTGGAACGATGAAACACGTAAGTGAAATGAAAGAAATACACACAGCCGAAACACGTGATATTTTAATGATAATGTCACGTATGGAATACCATACTTAAAGAAAATTACAGATACACACACACACACACACACACACACACACTTTTTTCGCATCGTAAATATAGTCTTCTTTTAATAACTGAATAACCTAACGGAGACGCAGTTTTGAAAAAAAAAATTAAGAATTTTTTTTTAAACTAGTGGTATTAGTTTGGAAAAACCACTCGGTCCGTAGTTCTCTACCGGCTAGTTATTCAACTAACAAAACAAAATATTTAAGGAAGTTACTAATCCCAAAACATATATCAGCTATGTAGAATATATTATTATGTTAGCTGATAACAAAAAAGAAAAAGATAATCTCATAACCACATTTGAAAAATAACTTCTGTCCTTAACTTTGCCTATGAATAGCAAAAAAAAAAAATAAAAATAAAAACTTCTAAAGGAAAACTCATATTCTTAGACTTTCATAGAATTCGGTAGTAACACGTACACTGCTTCGTTATGCTAAAACCGACTTGTAGGAACCCTTGTCACCTAAATTTTATGAGTGAATATCCTCATACATATAAAAAGGCGTTAAAAATCCACAAAAGAGCGTGCGAGAACACATCCTCTCGTCTCCTTTTCCTTAAAAAACAAAATGATGAGAATCAGACGGTAGTTAATAACGGTTTTCTGAACTACCTAATCGTTCACCACATTAGACTTAATCTAAGATAACCAATAATAATAATGAAAGTACAGATAAAAACAATAACATTAACATGTTATATAAAAGATAAATACACGTTCAATACAAAAATGTTTAATTTTCCTTTAGAAACATTATAAAGAAATACACAAGCCCAGTCGATTAGAACAAGAAAATTAAATTATCTACTATAAAAGTTAAAAGAACTATCCTTATAATCATTAATGACACCTGCAAGATGTAAATTACGGAGAAAATAAGAGAAGAAAAATCATCATTGATAATGATTAAACGATTAGCCGAAAGCGCTCGGAAAATTCTTACACACTTTATGTCCATAAAAGAAAACACTTATACTAATACAAGAAAAATTAAATAAAAATTTTAATCACAGTACCTTGTCAGTCGTTTTTTTTTTGTTGCCTTATCTAATTGTAAGATAAGGAAAATATTCTTTGAATATGTAAGGATTATGATAAAAATAAGGAGACATAATGTTTGTAATTTATTCAGTCAGGCATGACTAAAAAAAGAAGGTGCTTTCTAAATACACACACACACACACACACACACACACACACACATATATATATATATATATATATATATATATATATATATATATATATATACAAGTGAGTGTGTGTATAAAGTGTGTGTGAAATGACGACATTTTATAAAAACTGCCAACATGAGAAAAGAACAAATTGTTCAACCAAAATGCTTTACAAGTACTTACTTGATTTGACATGACATGTCAGTAACGTTTTTTTTTTTAATTCAGTATACCGTTAAAAAATTTTTGGATAAATGTTATTTATAAAAATATTTTCAAAATGTTATGTTCCGAAAAATAAATTTACATGTTTGGCTTCAGTTTTATTTGTCAATACTTTAATAAAAAATTACTTACATGAGAGATTAAATCTCGATTTCTTATCAGTGAAATGAATTTTCGTTGAGGCTGTTTTGCCGATACTGAGAAAATATTTCAGTAAACATCCTTATTTATTTAATGCTGTACATTTGAACACATCGTATCAAAAAATTCAAACATTCAGCGGAAACAATGATATTCATTTTAGCTTCCATGCATAGAAATAAATTCTTTCTCGGTTATGTAACGTTAAACAAAAATAAATAAAATTCACGTCATGTATGCAACGTTAACTTAACGAAGTTCGACTTTTCTCTATCCTAGCCAGTTAAGTATAGAAAGTGATATGATCGCCTAAAAGTGTATCGGGCCTAGCCAGTTAAGTATCGAAAGTTATATTAGGTCTCATCGTTTTACTATTGAAATAGTTACATATAATCACAAGTTCTATTTTTAATAGTGGTTTTCTCGCCTGTAGAACTCTCTTTTGGTTTCTTGCTTCATGAATCATTTTGTTCAGTCTTCCCGAAAAATGTTCTTTTATTGTCCTGATGTTTTCTCATTCGATTTAACTCAATAACCCTTTGTGCCTTAGTAGCATTAAATACTTGATTGGAATAAGATGATTAAACAATAAAAAAGAAGCTCGTCCCAATGCCAAGCGGTGAATCCGCCTAAAGAGTAAACAAATAGTGACCATAATGTAGACAGCTAATATGTATTTTAATAAATAAAAACAATATCACAAATAATAATATAATATAAAGAGTAAAATACATAACCATCTACTCATGTAGCAATAGTAAGGCCGATCTGTTCGATAAAGTCAAAATGGCAGTCGATATCAGAAACGACTTAAATTCCGTCGTTAACTTGCACAAAAGATGGCTTGTTAATTTTTAAAGTCTCCAAAACTAAATTTCTCTCCTTAATCATCTGAGAGACCTCCTCTGCCTTCCATCATCATGGTTGATGCTATTAGCCAGGAGGAGAAACTCACTGCGCCATCTTACGTTGACGTTCAGCTGACATGAATTGGAAAGAATAAATTGAATCCATTTCTAAGTCAGCTTCTAAAATGACATCGTTTACTGTGTCGTGCGATACAATCTACCATTCGTCCATACCTCGAATATTACTGCCACATATGATCCAGTGACCTTGCTATTTACCTGGAGCTCCTTGATGGAATCCATAATGAAGAGCAATATTATGCGTCCTTATCTGGCGTCTCGGCTTCAGTCAATTTCCCAGCGCCCTAATGTTGTCTCTATGTGTCTTTTCTTTAAATAATTTCATAATAATTGTTCAGATGAGCTCATCGCTATGTTACTTAGACATTTTTGAATTTAAGCACAGTATTAGACTGGCGTCAAAAAACTCATCAATCTACAGTTAATCTGGTTGGATGTAGCCGTAAATTCTATGCTAACAGTTTCTTTTCTTGCACTTCTCGCTTGTGGAACTCCCTTCTGATTCCATGCTATCCAGGCAACTTTAATCTGCAAAAATGTAAATACAATGTCTATCGCTATTTACTGTTCTTCTGATTTCTCTTTTCTCTTCCCGCTCGTCATTAATGTTTCTGTTCCTAATTCGTCCACACCCAGAAACCACTTGTGTCTGACTTTACTGCCTTGCTGTGGTTAATCAAGATAATAGACAAAGCAATTCTCATCAATAAATATAGAACGTATAACTATCAATACTAGAATATCGCGTTACTTTGTCGACATGCGGGGTAATTAATTATTATTATTTGTTTCGTTCGATTTGCTGTTTGATACAATAACTTAAGAATATTTTATTTTGCGATCTTACGTAAACGAAGGTTTTTCCGCATGAAGTTATTGACAGACCAAAAATGGAGTACTGTTGCTATATTTGGACACAAGCTGCCCAGTTCTCATTTTCTATTCTTGATAGAGTTTAAAAGCGTCTCCAATTCCTTGTTGGAAAAGAATTATTTTCCACCTTCCAACCGTCTCTCTCTCTCACAAGCGGGATGTGAAGAGTCTCACTGCTCTATAATTACTGCCATGGAAAGTGCTCGGACAAACTACATTCCATGGTTCCGCCAGGTCTAAACTTTACGTCTAGAACCGGCCATGACACTTATATGGTAGCAAACCGCCCACATTCCCTTCGTATTTCACCGGCGAGAAATACGTTCCACTCAAACAGCTTCTTCCCACGAATCTCTTCCCTGTAGAATAAACTCCCAAGAATATATTTCCCCGATTACTAAAATCTTATCCCGTTCATATCTAGATTTAACCGTTATCTTCCGCTCCTATTAATATAAACTAATCCTTAACGTAATCCTCTACTTCGGGTGGCCCTTGGAGCTTGTACAGGGTGAATATTACTGTTAAAAAATAACAAAACATATTAGATTGAGACAGATTTTCTTTGTATGTAAGCCGTAATTATTATTAAAATACTATTTTTATACGAGTATCTGTATTATTCTTAATAATTCTTGGTGTTCCTTTTACTACCAAACCGTAATATTCTTGTATTTTTTTTTAACTTCGATGTCCTCATAATTTGTAGAGTTTATTAAAATCAGAATTTTCCTCAGCCGTTATAAATATGCCTGGAGGATAGCATTCGACATTTTATAAATTATCTGGCTCATTAGCTTGTAGTATACGTTCGGTATATATGGTGATGTCTTACAACAAAAGAACAGCATAAAATGCGAGATCTGGTGGTACTTTTAACTTATACTATTTTTCTTGTAAATTGGCATAATAATCAATGAATGCATTGCCCGGAGCAATATAGGTTAATATTTAGGTTAAAGCAGTCATATTTTTTTTTAATTTTCTCAGTGTGTGTAGAGAAAAGGATATGCTAGGAGATTGTATGTTTAGGACCTATTATTGGAATCATACGAACTTAAGAGAAACAGGGTGAGGTTCTGTGATATGTCTTAAGTTCCTATTTAGGATGCATGAGAATTGTGGTTAGCACAAAAGGGCTGTTACGTAGCCCGTGGGTACTGGTCATGTAATTGGTCATGTAAGGGTTTATTTTCTACTTTGCTTGATGTCTAAAGAACAAAAATGGGTAAAAATATATGACAAGAGGAAAAAAAAATTGTGATTCATTTACTTCTTTAGAACTGCCACATGATTATACACACACACACACACACACACAGACATATATATATATATATATATATATATATGTGTGTGTATATGTGTATTTGTGTTTGTATAAATATATGATATAAAAGGATTTCATTAAAATGGATTATATATAAGGGTGTTTCATTAAGGCGGATCAAAGTCAACAGTAAATAAACCAGCGTTATTGGTGGGTATTTATTTATCTATTGGATCATGGTATTTAAGTCATGAAAATTATATGTGAAAAATAATATCGCCCAACTGTCCGCCAAATCTGAAAGAAAAAGAAAATAATCATTAGACGATTAAACTTAAAACCAGTCCAAGTTATTGGAACAGTTTATACACACACACACACACACACACACACACACACACACACACACACACACACACACATATATATATATATATATATATATATATATAAGTTATGAAGAACTTGGTAAACCGAATGGGTAATTCCAAGGAGGATGAAATCCAGAGAGCTCAATGTGAATACAGAGCTAATATTTAATGAAAAACAGACCACTTTAAGGTACCATTACAATAATTTATTTCACCGAAATCCTTTTTAAGGGACTCCGGATCATCAGGTAACACTTCCAACAATGAAATGAAAGGAAAAATGGGATTAGAAATTGATGGGTAGTGTAATTTTTGTAATTTAACAGGGGGGTGGGATTGAGAGTGGCAGTTACAGAGATAAGATAGAATATAGGGAGGGGTTAATTTCATATCTCTCTTAAGTATGCTTTATATTGGGGTAGGAGGACTGACCGAACCTTGACCTATTTAGACGGTTAACTTAACGGAAATGATATGTAGGAAAAGGAATGGAGAAAAGAAGGGGAAAAAAGAAGGAAGATAGACGATAGTAATACAGATATATCCAAATGAGTGTTACGGCAAAGAGAGAGGGGGAGAGGGAAGTGAATCGAAAGAGGCTGTAATTTTGTTTTAACAAAATTACGTGAAAGATAGATTTCAAAGCATTGAAATCTATCTTGAAAATTACGTAAAAGACAGATTTCAAAGCATTGAAATCTATCTTTTACGTAATTAGTTTCGATAGATAGTTTCCAATTGTAGATATGATAGGGTTAATTGATAGGATAATATATTTTTTTATTTATTGAGTTTGCCAGGGGGTATCGTTTTTTATTTTGGAATATTCATAGAGACTTTTTCGCATTGTATATAAGATAATTAGTGAAGCTTGAAGTGTTTTCAATGTTTCATGTAACTACTGAGGGTTGCAAATTCTGTGTGCTCTTAAGTAGAATCCGACTATTGTCTCGGATTTCATTTTATTGTTATGAACAGAATAGAAATTTATTAGATCATTGTGGTGTTGTTAACGCGCTGTAGCTAGATATCGAAAAATGTAAGGAATTAGATTCTTCCATTTCGTATGTAAATTTTATTGTATGTTCGTCTTTGCTTAGTTTCTTCTATCGCATCGTCTCGCGTGTGTAACTCTCTTCCGGTCTCTTATTTTCCAGCCAATTTTGATCTTCTAAAATTTTAAATGCAATGCCAATCGTTATCTTCTGTCATCGTAATTCCTGTTCTTTTATTGTTCTCTTTCCTTAATAATGTTTCTCCTTTTTTCTTATTCTTTCATCCTCAGTGACCCTTTGTATTTTAGTGGCGTTATTGCCTTGCACGGGACGAAACTATTGAAAAATATCTATATAACTGTATACTTTCGTTTCGTGTTCGTAATCCATTCTGTGTAATTTTTACAATTGGTATCATTTCCATCATGTCTAACTTTCTTGGCTGTTTACTTGATGGATTTTTCTTCTATACTTTTCAGAGATATCTCCATTTCCATGTAAACTGTTTGCCTGTTAGTTTTGAATATACTACATCTATATTTTAAATACGAATGTCAGTGTGTCAGTATATCACACTTCTCCAACTTTACTCCTAGGGGTTGTAGACAAAGATATCATACCAATTTGGAATCAAGCCGACTCTATGAGCAAATTAAAAACATTCCAGACTGGATCCGATCACGCAATCCTGCAATTTTCATTACTACGATCGTTTTCGGATTCCGCCGTCTTGGTTTCTACTGATAAACCAATTAAAGAGACACAACTCTCTAAGTTTCAGTAGTTCTTGTCTAAATGAAAAAAATTACTATTCTCAAATTGCAGTGTTACAACTTCACACCACGAAGCCATAGCCCAACATATCATACCATTTTGAATCAAGCCGAGTTCGCGAGCAAATTAAAAAAATTCCAGGCCGGATCCGGACTAAAAATCCTGAAATTTCGGAATCCCATTTTGTCATTACGGCAATTGTTTTCGGTGTTTTTTTTTTACAGGATTGTTTTCGACGAATTTTTTGTACGATATAATTTTTATAATTTGGAAATAAATTTGTGCATAATCAAAATTAATTGCGAAAGTCACCCATGAAATAAAATAATATTTTGTACGGAAAGTAAGGACCTAGGTGCATCACATTGTATTTAAATTAAGTAGCGACAGAGGAATTATTGTTGAGCTCTTAAAAGTTAAGCGTATATATAATGCAATACTTAAATGCAGAGGTCAATTTTTGCTTTCTGAAGTTTACTGTTGCCTATGTTATATAGACCTCCTAAACTACTGTGATAAAAAAAAAAAAAATCAAGAGTCCTCCGCAGCAGCAAACTTAAATGCCGCCCGATTCTTAATGAATGTCATTTCTTCTCTCATATCTTTACTTTCTTTACGCTTTTAGTTGGGTTTATTGTTTGAAAAACTTTTTACACTTTGTATGCAATTTTTCGTATATATTATTTTTAAATGTATATTTAAATTTCATTTTAAACGAACTACTTTTCATTTTATCCCTTTTGAAACTCCAGCCAATAATGAATGTTCTGCCTAAGAGACCTCAATCTTCTTAACATCATCGTGGTTTAAGTGTATTTCTTGAGTTAGCTTTTATTTATCTAAGTTCTCCGCTTATGCTGTGACTACACAGTGCAATGTGAAAAGCAGGAAATATATAAATATGATGCGTAATTCAGGCCATTGTTTATTTCGACACCTAATCGACATTACCCAGAATATTTTAACTCTCTGGAAAATCCTATTTTTATAAGGTCTCGTCTTTTCACGACGTAGGCGACCATGACTCTCCACAGACGCCTTTTCTTCATTATCTATGAATTTCCATACAATTTTGGAAGTGGTAAGGTAGCGATGGAAAGTGAGAAGAAAGGACTAAACATAAACTACAAGAAGACAGAATGCATAGTCATCAGTAGGTGGATGAGCCCAAAATGTTATTTGCAGGTCGGGAACATTAGAATCAAGCAGACGGGAAGCGTCTTGACAGAGGACGGCAAGTGCGACACTGAGATACGTAGACGAGTTGGGATGGCCAAAGACGCATTCCTAAAGATGAGCAGAGTATTACGAAACAGGAGGACATCTTTGGTAACAAAGAAAAGAATACTGAGCTGTTACGTGACATCTGCTTTCTTTAAGGCAGCGAATGTTGGACGATTTCCTCAAAGATGAAGAAGAAACTCGAGGCGACAGAGATCTGGTTCTACAGAAGGATGCTAAGGATATCATGGACCGAGCGTGTGACAAACGATGAGGTCTTACAGAGGTTGCAAACAAGGACGATGCTCATACTTAACATCAGGAGGAGGCAGCTGAATTTTCTTGGACACATAATGAGGAGATCTTGAGAAATCTGATACTCACAGGCCGATTAGAGGGAAAGAGAGACAAGGGAAAACAACACATGACATACCTGGTGGACTTAAGCAAGTGGATGACAGAACGTGGTCTGGGGGAGGAAGCAGAGGGAAGGAACATGAGAGCTGCAAGGGATAGAAGGAGGTGGAGAGCCATGATCGCCTACGTCCTGAAAGGATATGGCACATAAAAAGATAAGAAGTAGAATTGTAAACTATTGCTTTCTCTCCGGTTTGATTTCATATTTCTAAAGTCTTCTTATAGAGTAGTTGTCAACGATGAAATCCCAGCCTACGCTGCTATTTAACAGATAACTGAGGTTACGGAAAAGAGATGGATTCATGCCTTTCCCGATGACGTCATTGTGAAAGTGAACGCAACAGACTCGCCTGGTATTTCATTTTCCTTAGTCGATTACATTAACCACTCGACCGTGATGCATTATGGGGCATATGAAATGCCATACAATTCTTTTTGTTCCATGTTCTTGTTCTTGTTCAAATTGATTGATTGATTCATTTTCTATGGTTTTTCAACCCTTTGCAGATCATTTAAAACCAGAAAATATTTTTAGATTCTAAGGATATATTTTGGCGATAATAATGCTTTACAAGTGTTACTAATTTCTTCTTAATTTTGCTTAATCAATAGATTGATTGATACGTTTTCTACGGTTTATCAACCCTTTGCAGATTATTTAAAGCCAGAAAATATTTTTAGATTCTCATAATATACTTTGGCGATAATAATACTGTACAAGTGTTACTAATTTCTTTTTTTAAATTTCTTTCGCTTAATCAGTAGATTCATTGATACGTTTTCTAAAGTTTATCAACCCTTTGCAGGTTATTTGAAGCCAGAAAATAGATTCTAAGAATATATTTTGGTGATAATAATCCTTTACTAGTGTTACTAATTTTTCTTTCAGATTTCTTTAACTTAATCAGTAGATTGATTCGTTTTCTACTGTTTATCAACCCTTTGCAGATTATTTAAAACCAGAAAATAGTTTTAGATTGTAAGAAACGTTTTTGATAAATAGTAATAGCTTAGTGTTCCTGTGATACTATTTGTCTTGGCCACGATAAAACGGAGAGGAATTTTTACAAAAACATACGAAAATGTTATGTGCTGAGAGATATTGAAACGAGAACGCTTAATGCCAAAAGTACGTGGAAAGAATTGAGGATTTAATGTACACATAAACGACTTGAATTGTATGTCTAGCTGTTTGACTAAGGGAAAAGTGACCCAGAATAACTTGGCAATATTAATTGACACACAGCTGCAACTGCAAGCTGTAAAGCGAAAATTTCATTTTTCGTAAACAACTAATTTGGAGTTGATTCTCTCGGTCGAAAATTGTGTTGAAATATGAGAAGAGGGTGGATAAGCTACCCACGATCACTGAGGAGATTTAGTGAGTAATATGGGAGGGTCGAGAGAGGGAATTCCCCAATGTTATGACGTAAGCCGGAGGGGATTCACCGAAATGCTCCTACCTCGCCATACCCCCCATGCCAGAATGCGTGAAGCGAATTAGACTAGTCGCAGAAGACAGAAGAGAGGCAGAAGCGACGGAGACGAGATCAGAGGCAGGAGAGAGGCCCACGAGATTATCAACCAACGAAAGCCTCCGATTTCAGCCTTATGCCAAACTTTACCAAAGCAGCAAACCAAAGTTTACCAAGTCGAGGACAATAATATCACTTCCGATTTAGACGTGGGATTAATTAATTAATTGGATGCGAACTCTGATATAAACCAATGTACGAAGGACTGATATAAATTTAGCATTTACTTATGTTCGATTTATTCGAGTGTTATTTTTTTCTTGTACGTCACCGTCCTGCTTGGTCAAGCCCAACACGAAGATACCTGCGGCTATTCGATCTTGGCTGCCTTATGATCAACCTTAAATCACAACCGTGGGATAAGGTTACCTCTGGATCGAAGCGATCTTCATCGATCAGTCGCGGCGTTGGAAGTTTTCGACGTCAACGGAGGGAGCTGCACGATTACAATACAAATCTTACTAATTAACCCATTGCTAGGGGGAAGCGGTGGATTCATACCTAATAAGAATTGGAGAAAAACAAGAAATAATAGCGAATATGTAGTAAGGGATCAATTCAATATTACAATCAAGTTATAAACTGATCCCTCGCTTTGTGGCCACGATAGTTTCTATACATTTCTATTCCAGAGTGTAAATAAATGTAAAATAACACATATGTTGTTAATTAATATTTGATTTACTGGTAGAGTGATTGATTGACTGATAGAGTGATATAAGTCTTACTTTTTAACCCATAGATGGGAAGAGAAGAGGTGGATTCATACCTTCCCAAGTTTATTTGCGCATAAGTATGACAAAAACAACGGGAATTGAAACTCCGATAAACAATTCCGGGCCATTTATAATTACAACACCCTCACATCCAACCTTCCCACACCTGCTATCCCTAAGTGGTCACCCATCTAGATATTGACCAGGCTCAACGTTGGTGAACTTTGTGCAGGAGCCGGTGTTTCAACATGATATGGCCGAAAGCCAAAAATATATGAAAGGCTCTAAAAGAACGAACGAACGAAATAAAGAAAGAAAGAAAGAAAGAATGGGAAGATATTGCATAGATAAAACTCTCGTGTATTTAACGTCTGCTTCAGTGAAAGGAACACATTTTCAGTGTTTCCTTTGTACACTCAATTCTTTTCAATAATGACCTGCATTCATATTCTTGATTGTTATTGTAATATTTGGTTAAAATTGCCAAGCTCAAATATTTTAAAATGCTCTAGTGGCATTCTTATTGGTATTTTTTGGTAACGGCATTTATTTAATCATTAAATCAAGAATTAAAAATAATCAGAAGATTTAAATAGGAAAGCCGTGAAATCTTCGCGGATATTTCTAGTGATAATAAATCTGGTAAGTAGAAAGAAAAAAATAATCCAAGACGCCGTCTATAAGAAAGTTACGACTTTTCCTTTTTTTTGCATACGCAGAAGAATTTCCTCATTTAGATAATAAATAAATTTTGTTATCGTTATATTTTCTCATCGTCAAACGTTATATTATCAGATCCTGGTTATCTTTCCTTGGGTTGGATCACGCTGCATTGTTCATGTTAGCCGTCTGTCGTAGTGTTTTATGTGTATTTACGCAGCTGTTTTTCATTGGTACATGTTTGTTTTGAAAAACAAAAAACAACAAAAAAAAAAAAAGATTGCTTTTTACAGTCGGAGTTACATTTTATGTTTACGTACAAGAAGAGCTTTTTGTCTGGATCCAACAAATAGATACTATATTACAAACAACTGCGTATTATCAAACACAGTCACGTAAATTTCTCGAGTCGTAGACAAATAAATCGAAATCAGAAGTTCCATAGCAACAACACAGAAAGTCTTAAAGCTGATAACGAAATGAATGTTCTCCATGTTTGATTTCATTATATACGTTAAAATCTTGGCAATAAAACTGGTATTAACCAACAGATGTTGTTAAAGCTTTACGCATATCCGTACATTTATACGGTAAATACGGATATGCGGGTGCTGTAATTGTGACTGGCTCGGAATGAGAAGACGGCGAGACGAGTTTGAATTAAAGTCGAGCGCTTTACATTTCCTTTTTGTTTAAATGCCACTGGAAGAGGTGTAAATGGATCGCTTTGCCTTGCAGTTATAGATTAAAAAGCAGGTCAGACTGGGCTTTTAAACTTTGGTTGGCAACCAGTCTAGGAGAAGAAACGATTCTGAATTCCCAAGACAAGAAAGTCGTTATAATCTAAGAGAAGAAAAAGGCTGACATAATTATTCAGAATACAGTTGTTGGGTGTCGAGGGAACCAACAAGCAAACCACCCCACCCATAGAACAATTAGAAAAATCTTAGCAATAGTATGTTTAGGGATGCCGTCTAATTCTTTTTTTCTTTTTAATAATGTTCAGTTATTGTGCAACGGTTTCTACTAAGTCTAAGTAGTATACAACACTTTAACGTACCATTTCGTACGGAACAATGGCTTAAAGCTGTGGTTCTTGAATTTAGTAACATAGTAGTTGTGAGACGGAGGCACGGTGGAGTAATATGTAGTAAGTTCGAATTCCAGTCGAAAAGATTACATTCACTTACGTGGTAATATCCTTGGGAAAGGTATGATTCCTCTTCTTCTCTCCCCAGCTATAGGAAAATAGCAGGACAGACCGGATTCTATAGCCTTGGATGGCAACTGGTCTACCGCAGAAAGAAATGGCAACCTACTGCGGGGAAAAATCTGCTTCGTCAATCATGTATCGAAAAATACATTATTGCCTAAGCGTGTATCACGCTTGGTACATAATTAACTGAGTAGTTTTGAGTTCAATCCCTGGACCAATCAGTGTGTGCTTGGATGCAGTGGAAACAGGCGAGCAATACTAACAGTTAAGACTAGAGGTATGGCCAGTGGAAAGAGAAAAGTCTATTTTCGTATATTAAATGAGGGATTCAGTTCAAAATTCCTTGATCAGTATACATCGAAGAAAGCCGTAGGGTACAACGGCTGAAACGTTGTGCTAGCGGTAACAAAAATGCGGGCAAGGCTTCCTTCATTGCTTTGTTGAGAATTGACGAAGAGCAAAAACACAGCGTTGATATCGCCTTATAGAATACGTAAGAAAAGAAGAGATACAATTTATCATCTTTACCACGTCCGCAACGTTACAAATCTGTCCGTTCAGCTGATTTTCCCTTTTTAGTTATGACAGGTAAGACGTTTTGCTTCAAAGACAAGTCATGCTATTTCCAATGGATTCGAATCGTTTTTCATTTTCTCTGTATTCTAATTGAAAGGGGGAAATTATATCCGTATGGCTTTTCCCCAAGAATTCAAACCTGCGTGGGTGCTTCCTTGAACATGACGATAGTGACCACTTCAATTCTAGGCTAAACCGTACGCTATCCTCATTCTAATTATCTTGACTTTCCATCATCTTCATTCATAATTAATGACACACTTATCAATAACATTTCAATTTGAACCCTCTAAATTGAGTTACTATCAAGTTTTTACTGGAGAAATAAAAACAGAGGATGGCCAAGTAGCGTCATTTTCATCCTCTCGAGAGAAATGGGTGCTTCCCGATCTTGAACTCTTCAGTCCAAGATTAAACTGTTCGCTATCCCCATCCTGATAATCTTGACTTTCTACCATCTTCTCTTTCATTCATAACTCATAGCCAGTGCTGGATTTAGGCTTAACAGGCTGAAGCCTACGGCCTTAAAATCACAGGAGCCCTGTCCTAACACATTATAGGCTCCAAATAATACTTCAGTAATTTTAAATATCCGTCATCAGCCTCAAATTGTTTAAATTAAAACTTTTCCATTTTCCTCTACTCGTGAGAATGGCGGAGTTGTGTCTCTCTTCATGTAAACCCAACCCTGCTCATAGCACATTTATCAATACTATTTCAAGAGTAACACCCTAACTTGAGTTTCTCTCGAGTCTTTTAGTTGGGAAATTTATCGAAAAATGTAAAGCAATGTAGCGGCATTTTCATCCTGGGAGAGAAAATTCTGTTATTAAGAGGAATATTCTGATTTTAGGCGATAGCGTTGATCCATATGTGAATACAACTGTTATTTTTGACGGGTACTATCTGAGTAAGTAAAGAGTTGATTTAGCTTCACAAAAAATACAAATTAACATGTGTTGACTTCACCGTCAAACCTTTTGCAAATTAGCGACTCGCTAAACACTATGCTTTTTTTTTGTAAACAGCTCTTCTTTCAGAATCTTTAAAGCCTGAAAAATGAAAGGAAATCTTTATTGTTTATAAGTTAGATATATTTTTCTAATTGGTAGATTTTTGTCATATGTACTTCTAAAGGAACAAAAACGTATTTATACTTCTTTAAAGACGAGAAAAATGACAAAGATAAAGAAGAAAGAAAAAGAAAAAGGCATCAAATAGTCAAACCTGGATGCTGTCAGCCGAGGTGAAACGACACGAAGCCGTCTCTGTGCACAAAAATGAATAATTCAGTCACTAGCCGCGAACTTTCCAAATGGACACTGGTCATCAGGTCACGAGTGAAGAACTCAATGTTAAGGCACGGCCGTTCACTCAACCGTTCATTAAATGATGCACACACTGCCAGAAAAAAAGAAGATATTTGGAGAGAGATGTTTTCCAAGGAATATTCAGGCTCGTATCTAAATTCAACTCGTCCTGATCAACCAACAGCTGTATTCTTAGTATTTGCATATGCAAACATAATCAAATGCTGTATCACATTCATGTCAAACGTCTCTATGATGGTAACTTGAATTCTTAATACTGTTCTTATATAATATTTTCTTTATTTCTTATTTTACTATTGCTGGATATGACGATAAACTACATCCCGCAGCAAGGCCTCTGATCAGGAGATTGAAGATTTTGAGGATCTTGGAATCACCTCTTAATTTTTGTTGTTCCCAGGCTCACCCTGACCCCGAGGGTCCCAGTTATGGGTAAATAGTGAACTCCCAAACAAAGACAAAATACGATGGAAGTATAACATTATATATTTTATAGTAAAAAATACCACCAGCACATTTGTATAAAACAAATTACCAATAATAAATATTTATACTAAAATTACCAGCAATGACTAACAATATATTTTTTCTGTAGTTGAAGGCATACAAATGCGTTCGAAATATAGCGATTTTCTAAGCCCGGCTTAGATGTGGCACAAGGCCGAAAGTATGGGGTACCCAGTGAGGACCGAACTCACTAGTCAGTTGTAATTGATCTAGCAAGACAAGCTTCCTAACGATTACACCACGTCGAGGTGACCAAGCGTTCGAGATATATTTTGTTGAAGCCATAAAACTGTGTTCAACCTATTTAGATTTTGGCATTAAAGGACTCATAGGGATGTTGATATGCCGCTAAATAGAATCAATCAAAACTAATCTATTTTAACACTCGAAAACGGTAAGCATTACGTCCTTGCTATTTAGAATAACATATTGAGTAATTCATATTCTTATTTAGAAAGAATCGTTGTTGTTTTTGGATACTTTTCATGATACGACATTTTCCTTTTAATCGAGACTTTAACGATTACGCCATTCTCTGACTTCCAGTCTTTTGATCGAAATAACTTTTCCACTTTACCACCGCATTTTGTTTATTCTCGGTTTGACGATAAGCTACAACTGGCTGCAAGGTCAATGCTCCGGATATTTGAGGTCTGAGGAGCGTGGAACCGCCTCTTGATTGTTGTTTTTTCCCAGCCCCAGCCTGACCCGTGTTGGGAAGACCTGTTAGGGACCCAGCTTTAGGGAAATAATGACCCTCACCAAATAAACCAACAATACATGTTTATAGTCAAACGGTAACTAATGCAACATTAAAGAAATCTAAAAATACATTTTTATAGTAAAATTACCAGCGATACATTTTTTGACCTACAAAATATATATTAAGAAAACGTACCTTCACTCTAAGTATAAAATTAAGTACAAACGATTTAGATTTCCGCATTAAATAACTCATAGATGTTGATATGTCATCAAACATAATGAACCAAATAACCAAAATGAAAGAACACTTTCCTGAACTTAGTCCATATAATATCCGACAATTGCTTAAAAAATCAGTGTATCCCAAAAGCTAACTTCCAGAAAACTACAACATAATATAAATATATCACAGCCTTTAGTAATTATGTTAACACAAACATTTATATGCAAAACAGCTGAGTGTTATCTACCATGTATTCAACTGTGAAAGTAGAATAACATATATCATATTTCTATTATACCAGAGCTTCCGAGAAAACTTAATTTCGGCATTAAATGACCCATAAGAACTTGATATGCCGTTTAATAAACAACTCAATCAATCAATTCTTCATCTGACCTTACAGCCATAAAATAATATTTAGATTTCGGAATAAATTAACCCATAGAGGTGATATGACAAATATCCAACATGAAAGAAATCTTTCATGACATCAATCCATATAATATCCTACAATTTCTTAAAGAAATCAAACTGTATTTCAAAATATAACTTCAACAACACTGCAGCATAAAACACACATATCACCGCCTCTAGTAATTATGTCCACACAAAGATGTATATACCCAAAAGGTGAGTATCGTCTACCATGTATTCAATTGTGAAAGCAGAATAACCTATATCATATTTTTATTACTTCAGAGCTCCCAAGAAAACTAAATGTCAGCATTTATGGGCATTTTATGACCCATAAAGTGTTGATATACCGTTAAACAAAAGAAAATCAATCAAATCAACCCAATCCCATTGTGTCTTCATTTGCCATCCATTCACACAACTTTACTCTGTTCTTTTGATTTTAGTATATCTTGTCAGTATTAAATTCTCTGGGCCTTCTTTCTTCATTATATGCCTCAGAAATTTCCAATCTTCTGATTGTAGGTAGATATTTTCTCATCTTCCCCATCGTCATTTTTTTTTATCATGGGATCCACAAATATTTACACGCGAGTAGTCTTATAGTCTAACCTATACTTTAAAAAAAAAAAAAAACAGTAGATAGGTGTCCCCATTGCTGGTTCTATACTCCTCCAACTTCTTTTGAATTGCAGTAGAAACATGTCTCTCTTTTCCTTTTTTAGGGTTGTATTACCAGTTCTTTCTTTATTTACCTTCTGAACAATAGAACTAAATTGGTTTGCCTATTGTCCGGTTCAAACTACTCTCCGATTTTTTGAACAGAAGTAGAGGTTTGCCGCTTGTTTCCTGCTTAGAATTAACTTTCCAGTTCCTTTTAAATTCTTTTCCTTTTCTATAAAAGCGAAAAAAAAGAATTTAAAGGAAACTGCGTTTTGGTGGCATTATGGTGATGAATTTTACTTTTTAAGACTCTACCTTGAGTCGCCCTCGAGGCCTGTACATCATTGTAAAAAAATAAACAAATTCCAAAATTGTTGAAAGCATCAGTGTTTGTACCTGATTATACCTGGATAGGTAATGATCTCAAGTAACTAATCTATGACACCCTAAGCCCCTAATGACCAGAGGTTTGGTAAGAATGACAGAGAAAAAAAAACCTGTCTTACAAATTTTTGAGAAATAACAGTTCTGTCTTATATATCATGTCTTTAATTCGAATTTTGCATGTTGAACACATGTGTATTAAATAAGAAAGAAATAAAGAAAGAGAAAAGAAAGAAAGAAAATTAAGAACGATAGAAGAGGTGATAAGACTCTCATTTGTTTAAAGTCTGCTTCCACGAAAAGAAAAAATATCAATATTGAATCTTTTGATTTATGTCCCCATACAACCATGATGCTATTTATTCATGAGTTTACATTAAGAATTTGTTAACTTATTCAGTTTTTCTTACCAAAACGTGGAATCAAATTGTCCTGAATGGCTACTCTTCTGGACCCATTCCTACTAATGCAGGAGTACTTCAGAGCTCTAGCCACGGCTCTTACTTTGTCTTAATTTTCATCAGTGAACTTCCTGATGACATCAGCTGTCAACTTGATATTTACTCCTGTCTCGATAGCAATTTACTCCTGTGTCGATAGTAGGTTTGAACTGATCGATAAGTTCAAATTGTCGGCTGATCTAAAAAATGACCTACCGTCAATTGTTTACTGGGGCAAATGATGGCTTGTTAATTTCAAAGCCTCCAAAAGAAAACTGCTCTCTATTAATCATTTATTAGTTATTCCTTGTCCCTTTTCTGGCTAACATTCACGGCTGACATGAAGTGTAAAGACTATATTTTTTTCTATTTCTACGTCTACTGCTAAGTAATTGGTTTGCTGTGTCAATGGAGATATTTTTCTTTCTTGAAACTATCTTGCATATAACCAAGTCCATGACTCGAATACTGCTTCCACATTTTGACTGATTCTACGGCTATATATTTTAAGATCCTTGATACAATGAAAAGAAGCATCGGCAATATTATTAGTACTTATCTGGCATCTTGGTTTCAGTCACTTTTCCATCGCCGTAAAGTTGTTTCCGTGTGCCTTTTCTATAAATATTTTAATAGTAATTGATCGGATGAGCTCTTTGCTATCGTGCCTAGACTTTATGAATTTAATCGCTTTACTAGGCTAACAGCTAGGTTTCATAAATTTACCGTCGAACTGGCTAAATATAATTGTACGTTGTATACTAACAATTTTCCTAACACTTTTCGCTTGTAGAACTTTATCCGGGATGTATGCTTTACAGTTATATTTCATCTTCAAAAATTTAAATGCAATGCCAATAGTTATCTACTGATTTCCTGATTACTCTTCTATTATTCTCGCTCTTCACTATAATTTCTGTTTTCTAATTCTTTCACATTCAGTAACCCCTTGTGACTTAGTGTTTTTACTGCCTTAATTGTGGTATTTCGATTTAAAAAAAAAAAGCCGACAAGAGTTTCGCTAAACTCTATTTATCATAAATCATATTTTAGGCTTCAACTTCATGTCTAGTTCAATGATGGCGCCTTTTTTTGAATTGAAATCGATATCCAAGCAGTGTCATTAGTGTAAAGTAACTATACAAGATCCCAAATACAATATTTGTACAGCTGATACTTTTGATATGCATTAACAAAATAAAAAAAAAAAAAACTATTCTACTCCCAGAGTAGTAGAAAAAAATCTGTCTTCGTTCAGTTGCTATATTATATTATATTACAGGGTGTTTCAAAAATTTGATATCATTTCGCAATCTAATAACTTTGTTAGATCTCCTTCAAATGACTTCAAATTTTAATAGCATCTTTATGTTTAATGTTTGTTTTATGATTTTATGTTTTTATGTTTTTGTGTTTTTTCTTATTTGTATTTTTATATTCTTTAATCTTTAATCTTTTTCTTTACAGGTATAAAAATGCCGTGTCTCAGGCGGTGCGCATATTGGACATTTGTGAAATCGTTCACATAATCCACATGCTTTTGAATTTCTCATTCAGTTTTGGAAGAATAAATCTTATGATCTTCAACATTAATCCTTTTTAATTTCATTTGCCTTAATCCTGTACTTTCTGTGACATTTACATCTCAAAGGATATCAAATTTTTTGAAACACCCTGTATATTATTATTATATATAATTATTATATATAATATAATTATATATATTATATATTACTGCATATTATTGTATTATATTTATATATTATATTACATTATATTATATCATATTATTATATTATATTATTATATATTATTATATATAATATAATTATATATATTATATTATTATTATATTATAATATTATATATTATATTGTATATTATTGTATTATATTATTACATATTATTATATATATCATATTATTATATATATTATATTATTATAGATTATTATATATTATATTATCATATCACATTATGTTATAATATGTTATTGTATATTATCATTATATAATTATATATTATTATACTATATCATTATATAATATTATATTATTATATGTATTATATAATATTATTAAATTATATTATTATATATTATTATTATATATATTATATTATTTTATATAAAGAGTGCTTTATAACTGTTGGGAGAAATTTCTGTCTATAACTATCCAGAAAACTTTATATCATTTATTAGCATACCTCAGTTTTAAGCGGTTTATCGAAATTAAAATAAAAACGATTGTTCCTTTATATAAAGCATTGCAGAAAGTTATGAGCTAGTTATTTTTCTGAAATTTCATGCCAAGGGCCGTAAAGGAACACAAAGTAAGCGCCTCTACTTTCTTTGCTTGCTGAAATGCATTTGCATTAACTTACCAATGTTATGTGACAGTCAAGTATCTTTTGTATTTATGTTATTATCCTACTCGTGCACCTTTGACCGAATCGCCGAAAGGCATCCACAGTATTTCCAAAATACACGGAAGCGCTAGGAAATGTCACCGACAAACCCGAAGACTTTGGGG
>CAHIKZ030000508.1:902500-942500 GCA_903632075.3 Acanthosepion pharaonis | reverse complement strand
TAAGATATCCATCAGACCGAAATAAATATGACGCTGCATTTTTACAATGACGCTATCGCAGTTTTCCACTTAAAGAAACTGTAATCTGATAATAAAGCAGATTTGAACGCTTGCGAGTCTCCATACATTTTCCTAGAATATAGGAAAGATTGGCGAAGGAAGAAAGATTTTTTTTTTTTTGCCATATACCGACTAGAAACGCGATCTGAACGAAAGAACGAAGGCGAGAGATGCGAACGAATGGGAAGAAAAGCGGTAACAACGTGTCCATCAAATATTTGGAATAATTCTTTTCCTCTGAACGAAGCAGACGACGAAAGAAACGTTTTGGCGGGAATCGATAGGAATATTGCGCATGCAAAGAGCGAGAAATAACTAAAAATGAGGGAAAAACGAAGAAGATGCAAAAAAAAAAAGAAAGATAAAAAAAAAAAGAAAATGAACGATAGATTCAAATGAAGAAAAACATACAAATGCTGATTACATCTAGGATTCCCAAAGTGAACCCCGAGGAGGCGTGGAAAGATCTAGGAGTGTTGAAGGAAAAGCAGGCGTTCATGAGAATGGAAGTAGTCGTGGGTGGCATGGGGCATAAAAATCAAGTATATTTTTTTTATTTTTTATTTTTTTTCAAAATCTATGGGCAAATCTAAGTCACTTACACCGAAAGGTCACATATGCTTTAAAATGGAATAAAATTTAGATACGATTCATGCCCGAATTGTATGATTTTATGTTATTTCACTGTCCAAATTTAGAGGATGAATGTTTACTTTTGTGCTGCAGGAGTTATCTTGACAGATTGCACGACACAACAGCCACATCAGATAGCAGGCATCCAGATCAATGTTCTAGGTTTTGTGATATAGTCACAGACGTTTTCTGGCGATATCTTATTTAATGTCACCTAAGCACAGTGATAGATAATATATTGTTTTGCAATTACAGTATACCAAGTAAAAAGAAAAATATCTTAAAAAGAACGATCAGAGTCGATGAAAATAGTTTGTTTACAACAATGTGGAGCAAAATTGTCATGAAGAAAACGAAATGTGTAGTCTTTAATCACTCTAAATCTGTCATTTTTCAATGATATTCACTGTTTACAAGCCACAAAAACCATTCGTTGTATAAGATTACAGTGTTTGAGGCACGGTTTATGCGGATAGACATATGCGGTAAGCTATCGATTGAACTAAATATGAAAAAGTAAGTATTGTAATGACCGGAGAAGAATCTTCTGGGGAGTCAGTTTCACAGAGCACTAGTTTGTAGGAAGGAACTGCTCGATTGGAACATACATCTCACTAATGGAGTACGAAGTAAATGATAGTGATTCACTACAATGTGTGTTTCATGACGGTGTCTTAGCTGTGAAGTATAGAAGTTCGTATGAACAAATTTCATGGAAATAGGCTTACGAAGTTCCGTCTTTTAGAAAGGTTTTTTTCTGGTTGGGGAATAATTCACTCCCTACCAGAACGCAGAGTCACATTACTGGAATCTATCGAGACTGGGAAGTGAAGTTGATACCGTGTATCTGGTGTGGCTTTTGAGGGTCACTGAAATTTTACGATCAACAAACATATATAACCAGGTAGTATTCAGATAAATTCCTGTTCCACAGATTATAGGCAGTAAAAGTTGAAAAGGACGCCAGAACTCACATCTTTTTGCAAACCCGGCAATTAGCACATCTTGTTTGGAGCATCCTACTTCATCTGCTGTACTCATCTGGCATTGATCCATCACATTAATCATTACTTACACTATTCTTATAACGATTAGAGTTTCAATTCTATGGAAGCCTGTAAAAACAATATTTGAATGGAATCATTAAGCCGATTCAAAATGGCGGGAAGTAGAAGAATAGAACGCCACATACCTCGGTGAATAAATCTATGTACAAATATTTAAATATTCTTTTTGAGATTGATATCAGAAAAGATTTATTCCCGCCTAATATAATGAGTGTCGCAGGGTTTCTCTCACTCTCTATCTCTCTCTGTCTATCTATCTCTCTCTCTCTATATATATATATATATATATGTAAACACTTGTGCAAATTAATTGAAAAAATAGGAATAATATCGTTATTATTTTTTTTCGTATTTCTCCAATGAAACATGAGACAGGACACATGTTACTATTTTGTATGTCCATTCCACGAAGACGTTCCTTCAGATTCACCACAGATTTTCGTCCAGTCTATAGTACTTTGATTTATTCACAGGTAAGGCTCGTCAGTATTTTGGTGCAGTGTTACAATTTATCGTAGGTTTACTTAGAATAGCGACGATAGCAGACAACGAGCGTAGGACAACAAATCATCAGGCGAGACAATAGTGTCTAGGCGTGATAAAAATCTAATGCAATCACGGATGACGCAATATTTTTCAAAGCCAAACAAATCTCATCATACATCTATAAAATAGATTTATATTTCTAGAGGAGTGAATATATATATATATATATATATATATATATATATATATATGTGCGTTTTTATTTTTTCTAAATATAAAAATGACCAGCGTCTCTAGTTTGTGCGTATGTGTAATCGCATCAAGATAAACAAACCTAGTCCGATGAAGTCCTAAGCGTTTTCCACTTTATAATATATCTTTCCATCAAAGCTGTTCTTGATATATATCGTTTTCACACAAATAGATACATAGATAGATATATCGTTTTGCATATTCATATATCGTGTTCCTATATATATATGTGTATATATATATGTGTGTGTGTATGTGTGTATGAGTGTGTTTGTGTATATATATATATATGTGATTAATGTGAGTAATATATATATATATATATGTGTATGTGTGATTAATGTAAAATTTTCATTTAATTGTTTGATGTTACCTGTTTGATGTATATATATATATATATATATATATATATATATATATATATATATGGAATAACGTCACATAGGTTTCTATATATGAAGAATAATTTTGGAGGAAATATTCATGACAAAGTCTATAAAATTTTCTGTGTCCCGTTTTGTCCTTAGGGACTTCATTGAGTACCCCCCATATATATATATATATATATATATATATATATATATATATATATATATATATATATATATATATATATGGGGTGACATATAGAGAGGAAGGAGTCAGAAAGCATTTATATATGTATGTATATATTTGTAAAGAACTATATACTATATGCATTTCAGATCATTTATACTATATTAGTAATAAATTTTGATTTTCTGCAATACATTAAATCGTGAGGGGGAATTCTTACGGACGATAATGTCAGTGGTATTAAATTTACCATGGTATATAATTAATTCTATTTTTTACTGGATATAAATGTATTAATGAGTTTTCATCTCTTATATTTAGAATGAATCTGATTACGATATAAAAGATGAATCTGCTTAAGGTTATTTGAGGAAGTATTATGTTCTATTTGATTTATATTTAAATTTCTCATCGCCTTATCTGTTCATTACCAATGTAGGTAGAAATGTCTTTATTAATAAGTATTTCTTTAATACTTTTTGTAGTTAGGAATGTCTTTATTAATAAGTATTTCTTTAGTACTTTTTGTTCAGTGTAAAAAAAAAAAAACATATCAATCTAAATCCTCTTGGGAGATTGCATCTCCGACAAAAAAGCTGTATATTTTGTTTATTCTACAATAACAATAGGCATCTCTACGCATGAAGGGTTCATCTTCAAATGCACATCTACAAAAAAATTTCTGTCCACATTCACAGTTTAGAGAATATTATCGACTGTACCTCTATAATTCAGTAAGATTAATACGCAGAAACTACGCATTCTTGAAGCTATCATTGTTAAAAAATTAAAACCAATACCTTACAAAATTAATTCTGATTATGGCACACATTTTTTGAAATACTTATATAGTATATAATTCTTTAGAAATATATATATATATATATATATATATATTAGATTTGAGCAACATCCAGCCGACACACTGGGGTTAAAATAGGAAACTAAAATGATACATATAACACACTCATATCCTCTCTCCCACCTCACTTCCTCACTTCGTTAACTTTATGTATACTTGATGAGGTCCGTAAAAACGTGTAATTTCTTTTCATTTTTCATTTCAGCTTTTGGAAGTAAAGTCTGATGATCCAGAACCCTGTTAAAAGGGTTATGGTGAAATAGCTTATTACATGGAATCTTAACGTGGTCTGTCTTTTATTCAAACAAATATATATATATATATATATATATATATATATATATATATATATATATATAAAAAATATACAAACGATAGGAAATTGTGGAGTGGTCACCAAGCTCCTGAAAGGACACTGTATATAGAAGAACGACAATCATTCATATGACCTAAATCCTTGACCAAGGTGCCTGAATCTTTGTGTAATAAAGCAAACTTTTCTATATTTCTATTTATGTATATAGTTCATCCTAAATATTTAATATATTCAACTGAAACTCTGGGTTATCAAAAATAAATAATTTTTCTTCTTTTTCTTTTCCTTTTCTTCTTCTTCTTCTTCTTCTTCTTCTTCTTCTTCTTCTTCTTCTTTATGACCGTGTGCCACCTACCCCTTCTAAACGTTTATTGTTTGTCCATTTTATCTGCCTTCCTCTCCGTTCCGCATCCATTTACACAATCTTGTCACATAGGCGGCCCGCTGACTTTCACTGGCTTTTTATTCTTCGATATGTCCTGAAGGTGTCAAATTCTCCACGTCCTCTTTCCTTGTTATGTCTCCCTGAAATTTCGGCTTTCTCTTTCTGATTATGGGGATATGTGTCCTTAACTTTAAAAATCCCGTGTCAATGCTTTTGCATGTCACTATATCTATCTATCTATCTATCTATCTATCTATCTATCTATCTATCTATATATATATATATATATATATATATATATATATATATATATATATATATATATATATATATATATATATATATATATATATATATATATATATATATATATATATATATATATATATATGAACAAAGTAAAAGCATTCAGATGTTATCCTCTTTCTACTAAGTCTCTCCTGTGTAAAACAAAAATTGATTTTTCCAGGGCAGTTTTTCCCCTAAGATGCTATTACTACCGAAGCTCCTTGAACTTGAACGAGAAAATTGCTAAGACTGGGGCTGTTTCAAAATCAGTAGAGACTATCTCTTTTTATCTAGAAACCGTTCTTGAGTACAAAAACAAACTCCCGTAGTTTCGCGGAGAAATTGGAACTTTTAAATTAAATTCGACAGCCTCATAGCTTGAGGGAACTGACTATTTGTTCTTCGGGCGGCAGAGAAATAGAGCTGACAAAAGCCAGCTGGAAATTACGATCGATTGAATATTTTAGAGAAACATCCTTCCATCGTAAATCAAAAATGCTTGAGAAAAAAAAAATTATAAAAATGACAAAGAAATAAACCGGACAAGCCGAAATAGTGACTTTTGAAATATTCTGAGTAATTTTTGGTAATTTTCGATGGCTGAATTCGAAAAGAAATATAATTTAAGACTCTGACTGCGTTAGAATATATTTGATTATCTTCGAAAAAATTGTAGACTTTTATACAATAGCTCTTCACTCAACAGCACTAGTCTACAAACGCGATTTCAATCTCATATTCATATGTAAATATATTCATTATCTATCTATCTATCTATCTATCTATCTATCTATCTATCTATCTATCTATCTATCTCAGTCTTGTTATCTATCTATCTATCTATCTATCTATCTATCTATCTCAGTCTGGTTATCTATCTATCTATCTATTTCAGTCTGGTTATCTATCTATTTCAGTCTGGTTATCTATCTATCTATCTATCTATCTATCTATCTATCTATCTATCTATCTATCTATCTATCTATCTCAGTCTGGTTATCTATCTATCTATCTATCTATCTATCTAACTTAATCTGTTCACATATAATTATATCAATTCCTATCTGTATTACTCTGACTATATTCCAGGTTATTCTACTGATGCTGCTGGTACCATTATAACACCCTTTATCTTAATATTTAATCTTAAATATTTTAATATTATCTTAAATATTTTACTAAGACGTTTACTTTTATGGAAATGATTATCAATTAAATGTAGGAATTTCTGGCCTACCTTAGTACTGACCAATTGGTTGAAAGGGAAACTGGTCCTATTTCTGAAGATAGACCATTGCGTTAAACTATTGAAAGATTTCTTGAATACAATAGGCATTAATTCTGAAAAGTAAATCACTATCAGCTAAAAGTTATTTGTACAGTTGGATTCATTTAACAGGTTGAGGATAACATTTGGCCTGCCCTGAAAAAGTTGTCATTTTCATACCATCTCGAGACACACGACGAAGACTTGCATCTTGTTTTACATTTACATCTTTTAGCAGAGATGCGCAAAGTGGATGTCCAGTCTTTGCATGGTTCCGAATATAAAAATATCTTTGTCCAGTCTTTGCAAGCTTCCGAATATAAAATATATAAATGCACGAATGAATAGTTTTTTTTTTCTGCGGCTTGGTTTCGTTTTGTTGGAATCACAATTTGTCACGCATAAAAAAATATTGTGAAGTCTTTGTCGTAGAATTATCTAAATGAATTTATGTCGGAATTTATATCATGAGAAGTTATCAATATTTCACTTATTTACATGCGGACTGTTGTCTTCAGCTTTGTTTTTGTTTTCGAAGCGTTTCAGCCATTTGTGAATGAAAGTATTTTTTTTTTGGAATTCCGTTACATATTAATTGTGAGTTCAATCGTGTGTCGAGCAGTGAGTAGAGTAACACCTAGAATTAATGGTCCCGGAACCAACAGACACCGGATTTAAATATAAAACATTTCAGTCTTTAGTTAAAGATATGTAATAACTTAAAAATAATATATAGTTTTATTTTTTTTATTTTTTTTTTTTACCCAAAGCAAGGCGTGAAGCCACTAGGACGCAAGGGGTTACCAAAAATTTGGCGCAAGATCAGATAGGAGTGATAGAGGGAAAGATGAGGAGAAGGGTAGTGGATAGATCAAGGCAACTGGAGATGCCTATTGACATTACATTTGAATAGCTGGAGATTATAGCTATCAGGGAAACTGGAATAGGGAAGGGAGTTCCACAGGATAGAGGTGCGAGGCATGAAGCTATTGGAGTAGAAGAGACGACTACATTTAGGAGTTTCGACAGTAAAAAGTGAGAGTGGGATGGCAGCTTCGTAGGGCGCTTGAACTCATGAAGTCTGCATATATATATATATATATATATATATATATATATATATATATATATGTGTGTGTGTGTGTGTGTGTGTGTGTGTGTGTGTATGTATCTGTGTCTCTCTCTTTCTCTCTCTCTATATATATATATATACGGTATTTACATTTATTTAAGATAATTTTGTACTCTACTAGGTGTTTTAGGTCACAAAAAAGTGGATCAAATTAAGGGACAACCGGCTTTAACGGACGAACCCCTATGAGTCTGTTAAATTGTGGCCCCACTGTACTTGGACTCAGTGGAAACAGGACAAGCAGTAACTAAGCAGGATTAGTTAAGAACCATACGAGGAATCCCGAGAGAATGCAACGAAAGGAGAACATTCTCTTCCGTAGATTAAATAAAGGGTTTTCCATGAAGGTTACCCGTCTCAAAAAGCGACTGATGTAGGACACGTGGAAAAAAACGGCCGAGACGTTGGGATAAATGTAGACGCATATCTAACTTTAGATCGAAGCAAAGAAATGTGCGTCAAAGGCTGTGTCTCGTGTCAGGTAAATGAGAATGTTATAGTGCAATGCATTACATACACAAGAATGGCTAGGACATATTATGTCGACCGCTCATTGACCCTGCTGGTCCTAGGGAAGCTAAGTCGATTCTTGTGATTGTCACACGCTTCCTGTAAATAGAGAAAAATATATTGTGTCTTCCTCAACTTCATCTCTATAATCTACTATCTGCAATAGTCCCTGTTGCATCCATTATTGAATGGATTAGATCATGGTCTCTCAACAAGGGAATATCACCCACTGGTGGGCGATTTCAATTGTCGAGTGGGCGAAAAGCCACTGAACAGAAAATTATTTGCATTATTTACTTTATTCATAATGTTATCCTCATCTTCACTGCTATATTCACAACGTTTCGGCCGTTGTACGCTCTGGCCTTCTTCAGGTGACTGGAATTTCGAACCCTTTATTTCGTCCAGATATATGGCCCAGTGTATAAAGGCGTTGGTTAGATCCAGTGACTAGACCCAAAGAGTTGTGAGTTCAATACCACGCCACAGCAGTGATGAGCCAAAAATTGGAGAGTTAAGTTAAAGGGAAATAACTGAGACACCTGGAAGAGGCATGAGACGTGGAGCTGGAACATTCTACCCCGATGGATGAAATAAATGATTCGGTTCGAAATTCCAATCAACTGAAGAAGGCCAGGAGTGTACAAAGGTCGAAACGCTGTGAATATGGCAATGAAGATGAGGATAACAGTCTGAATAATGTAACTAATCCAAGTAACCATAATACCTCATCTAAGAGATGTAGACAAATACTGAAGAGAAAATGGTGGACGATCAGAAATTTTGGTGAGCGATATAGGATTTTTAGTATTAAAAATAAATTTCAAGATATACAACCCGAAAAAAATATCCAAAGAACTGATACGAAGAACCAACATTAAAAAGTCGAAATGGAGATATCTGGGTCACATTACAAGATAAGATATAAAAATACCGCAAACAACTAATATTTTAGTATTTTCTATAGATCATTAACTTTTATATAGTTCTTCAGACAAAATAACATTTTTTTCGGATATACTCAGGTATGGGATATAAGAGGTACAGTGGAGTAATGGATTGCGGCTCAGACTGAAAAATCGGAGTTCGAATTCCAATCAGATCCATTACATTCACTTACGTGCTAATACCCTTGGGAAAGGTATGAAACCTTTTCTTGCCCCTTCTATGGGTAAATATCAGGAGAGATCGGCTTCAGCAATCTTGGATGGCAACTGGTCTACCGCAGAAAGAAATGGTAACCTACTTCGGGATAAAAATGCCTTGTCAAACATGTATCTTTCGATATAGGATAGCCTAAGGGTGTATCATACATGACACATAAATGACAGAGGGGAAGACCAACAACAACAAAATATTAACTGAATTTTATTAGTTAGTAGTAGTGTATATTCGTTTTAATTTTATAATTACTAACAAAAATTGTTTAATTTTATGTCAACACTTGCAACGCTAACCTTAAACATAACACTAACTTTGACCATAAAGGTAAATTATATAGTTTTCAAGGCAGAGTTAGTTGTTATGTTGGTGGTTTTTAATACACCATAAAGTCCGTTTATGAACTAGTAAAAAACATTTACCAAATAATTTTGGCATGCTTTTGCAAATTTACTGTTTATGCAGTGGGAAACTTTTCTCTGTGACAGTTGGGCGATGAGGCAAAAAAAAAGGTTGGAAATCCCTTGATTATTTGAAGGCGAAGTTCAGGCCATCAAGAACACATATGGCAATGAAGATGAGGATAACAGTCCGAATAATGTAAATAATGCAAATATTCATAATACCTCATCTCAGAGAACCAATCAAATAAAGTTTACAGTAATCTTGAGAACAATTGACTTTGTGTCTTAGCTCAGGATTGCCTGACTTTGTAGTCAGCATCTGTTTAATTAACAGCAATATTGTTGATGGATCTTGTTTTGATCGAATGCATTTATACTTGTCAGCCAGAATTACCATCAATATGATGAAAGTCAATGTATCTACCGAGATACAGTATGTTGAAAAATACTACGTTAGAAATTCAGTAAATGTCCTAAATTTCCAAGGTAAACCAAAATAGATACCTGGATTTTACTGGAGTGATTAAGTCATTTGACATTTCGGTTTTGATGCGAGGATAGTCGCGTTGACCAAGTCCGTGTTCATATGCCTACCAATCCTGCTGTCCAGACGTGTCTCATAATTTCAGCGGCAATCACCATTAATATGAATTGCCAAGACCATTGTAACATATATATCAGATTATTGATCCTCGAGAGGGACATGCTGTTGGTTTACTGTAGAACAGGAGAGGCTATTTAAAGTGAGAAAAAGCTTGGTTTAATGCGTACGGATTCGACGCCAGCTGCTTCTGAAATTGTGTTTTTTTTAAATTAATTCGTTTTCTACGGCTTATCTACCTACTGCAGGTTATTTAATGCCAGAAAATATATTAAGTATGTAAGATTTTTTAGGGAGATAATAATGTACTAGTAACATATGGCTTACTATTTAACCCGTAGCTGGAGCAGAAGAGATGAAGTCATACCTCTCCCACGGCTATTTGCACGTAAGTGAATATAACGAACCCAACTAGATTTGGAACTCGGCTCTCAGATTAACAATACAGGGTCAGTAACCATTACATACACGCACATCCAAACTTACAGCACCTGATATTCCCTATCTAGGTGCTTACCATTCCGAAACTGTAGAAACTATTCGGCAACTCCATGCTATAGAAAGAGCAATGTACTTAAATAACCGCGCATTTATATAATAATAAAATTATCAGAGTTATTTGTTAATAGTGAGAATAATCGTGTATACATTGATTGAAAAGGTAGCGTTGAAATTTATAAAATGTTTCTCTTAAAACTGTTTTTCAGGAAAGTAAGCTTCTCATGTAATGGCTCTTTCAAATATAGATCGGAGTTTCCTTCCTAACCTTTTGTTTAGTGAAGAGTGGAATGGCTAAGTATTGATTATATCATTACGGTTCCTTCTCGTTATGTGTGTTATCCATATTTTTAGAGTTTCACATATTTTAGCTGTGGTCATTGATGCGAATAGTTTTATTTGCTAATTATTTGTGATTCTCTAAAGTCAATCTGTGAAATGTGATGAAGAATGATTTTTAAGACCTACAGGTTAAGTTGGGATAAATACTCGAGACCAGTTTGCGTGTGTCTGTGTGTGTCTCCGGAGCTCGCGTCCGAAACGTGAACCATACATCCTTGTCTGCGATATGTGAGAGGCTCTCCAAATCATCCCCAGACTTACGCCCATATCACGTTAAAACACCGGTTCGCATAAGATCACCGAAATAAAGCAACGTCAAGCCTGGTCAGTACCTAGATAGGTGACCGCTTAGTATTACAAGATGATGTAAGCTTGGATGTGCGGGTGGTGTTATAGATAACGGCTCGGAATTTGAAATCGGAAAGCCGAGTTCCAATTCCAGTCGGGTTCATTATATTCACTTATGCACAATTACACTTGGGAAAGGAAAGGGTTCACTGCTTCTGCCAAAGATGGGCTAACTAGTAGAACTTTTATTACTAAATGAATAGTTTCTCCCAAAATGTCTTAAAATTTAAAAATATTTCCTGTCATTATTAAACCTGCAAAAAGTTTATAAACCGTAAAAAATCAAAATCAATCAATCCAACACATGCCTGGGGTAGTGATTTATACATGGAACTCTGTCATCAGTCTCGTTCAAACGCTGGTAAAACCATGAGACTGTTCTTTTTGTTGATGCTACACTCGATAGCTGAGAGGTCACTTCCAGCAAATCCTGTATTTTGCTCTCTTGCATTTGTAAATTAGGCGCCTCTTATGCTATTATTATTATTATTAACTAATTTCGCATAATTCTTTATCGTTGAGATGTGCTTATGTTTTCCCTCCTATGCGTGTCTACGATGGATTCTTTGTGAATGTGAGTGTCATTTTTCTGGATCTCCGCGTATATTCCCTGATAATCTATTTCAAAAATTTATTTTTCGGGTCCCTAAACTCGAACAAACTTTTGCACAGTTTTGTTTCTAAATATTGTTACACAGCTCCTCCAGAACAACTGTGTCGTTGGAACCGATGGAGCGCGCTCGGAGCTCGAGGCAAACTTCGCTTTTCAAAGGTCGAGATCAAAAGTCAAAACTTATTTCTCGCAATAATTTGCCCAAAGCAGATTGATAAACTAACGTGTATGCTTCGTTGAAACGCCATGCCAATTTGGCCAAGTTTGGAAACGACATGTTGAGCATTTATATTGATCTATGTCAAAAGATGATCAAATACAACTTCAATAATTAAAAGGAGTAAAAGTTTCATTTTTTGTTTGATTTTGACTCTCGTTCTCTCCTATCCAACTTCTTGTTTCTAAAGTAATATTGCTGTTATTGTTTCATTGTGAAAATAGTGTAACAGAACGAAAAATAAGCGAGCCGGGATCGAAATTTTGCAGAGGTTGTTGCATTCACTTTCACACATATCATATTTTCCGGCTTACAAGACGCATTTGTTCATGAAAAATGCATGTGCGTCTTCCAAGCCAAATGTAAGGAAACGCCAAGTCTCAAGTAAGCTTGGACGGTCACCTAATTGGTTTGACGGATAAGGACGTGGATTGGTATGTTGAGTTATTACACTATAATCTTGGCTATCTATCTAATGCAGCATTTCATATGATGTAGCCTCAGTACGTAACAGACGACAAATCTTCCTGGAGCCGAGCCACACGCTTAAATATGCTCTGTTTCCTAGCAGCGACGGTAGTCTTTCTGCTCTTGACTAGTATGTCAACGCGATACAAACAAAATCGGAAGAATACCTGGCACCAGTAAGTGAGGGACGCGTGGTGAATGTTTTGTTGTACGAGAATGACTTTTTTTTCTTAGAAACTTCTTTCCAATAGTAGGATGCGTCTTCGAAACTGCAGCGTCTTGTAAGCTGGAAAATACGGTATATCCTTGGGAAAAGTATGTATCCATCTCTTTCTCCTTCAGATATTGGTGAAAGAGCATAGTAGACTTTTCTCTTTAGCCTTGGTTGGCAACCAGTCCGGGTAAAAAAGGCATACTTATTTCATAATCGTATGTAGAAATGGTAAGACAGATTTTCAGCCATTGAGACTATTTCCTCTCCTTCTCTTAATCATCATCATCATCTCGGTGTGCTCAAAATTTCCTCTACAAATGACCAGTTACTTCTGGGTTGAAAGTCGGAGATGTTTTCATTTATGCGTAGCGTGTCATTGGAAGGTAGATTTGGCTTAACCCATTCTACTCCTGATTAAATCACAACCGATAGATTACAACTTGAAAATTCTCCTTGGTTATGGGCACCATGCTGTTGACTCCATAGTAAGAATTATCCGCCATAGCCGTTATTCAATTTACGATATTCTTTGCCCAAAGATGCCGGGGTCACCACTGCACTGGTTGTGTTAGTAGATGTGGATTCCAGTCCTGTGCTAGACAACTGTTGCCCATAAAAAGTTTCATCCTTCCTTTGGAAGGTATTAATTTTAGACCAGCTGAATGTCTAGTCCCTATACTACCCAGAAACACTGTTAGGGTGTAAGATATTCAAGGTTCTTCAGTGTTCATCGTCTAACTTTCAGAGAGAAGGCAGACGCTGCGTTGGGCTCTTGCTTAATTTTGAAATTTTGATACATTTTGATTTCTGGAAAAACAGCTGCGTTTCCTTTTCATCCAAAATCAATAAAAGGTTTCCCTCATAATTCCAAAAAAGTTTTTAGGAGCCTACCTCTAGGTTATTTAAGAGGAAGCCTTGGATTTGATTTTCGCAGTCGGCAAATATCTGCTGCAGGAATCCAGGTCGCACTGGTCTAGAAAGAAAACAACACTGAAGAAATTTGACAACAACTAGACGAGAATTGAAAGGAACAACGAATCCGCTCCATATCAAGGAAAAGTCTTTGGCTGTTGCAATTGATCTATTTTTCGCTGTTACCATGAACTTTACTTTGAAAATTGCACCAAATTATTCTTTGAAAACGATTCAGAGAAATTTTCCAATTTTCTTCACTTGTAGTTTTCTGTTCTGAATCTTACATAATTTATATATTTATAATTTTATGTATATTATGTTTTTATATATTATAATTTTCGCTGTTACCATGAACTTTACTTTGAAAATTGCACCAAATTATTCTTTTTGAAAACGATTCAGAGAAATTTTCCAATTTTCTTCACTTGTAGTTTTCTGTTCTGAGGAACATCTTACATAATTTTATATATATTATAATTTTATGTATATTATAATTTTATATATATTATAATTTTCGCTGTTACCATGAACTTTACTTTGAAAAATTGCACCAAATTATTCTTTGAAAACGATTCAGAGAAATTTTCCAATTTTCTTCACTTGTAGTTTTCTGTTCTGAGGAACATCTTACATAATTTTATATATATTATAATTTTATATATATTATAATTTTATATATATTATAATTTTCGCTGTTACCATGAACTTTACTTTGAAAATTGCACCAAATTATTCTTTGAAAACGATTCAGAGAAATTTTCCAATTTTCTTCACTTGTAGTTTTCTGTTCTGAGGAACATCTTACATAATTTTATATATATTATAATTTTATATATATTATAATTTTATATATATTATAATTTTCGAGGTTACCATGAACTTTACTTTGAAAATTTTTACCAAATTATTCTTTTATAAAACGATTCAGAGAAATTTTCCAATTTTCTTCCTTGTAGTTTTCTGTTCTGAGGAACATCTTACATAATTTTATATATATTATAATTTTATATATATTATAATTTTATATATATTATAATTTTCGCTGTTACCATGAACTTTACTTTGAAAATTGCACCAAATTATTCTTTGAAAACGATTCAGAGAAATTTTCCAATTTTCTTCACTTGTAGTTTTCTGTTCTGAGGAACATCTTACATAATTTTATATATATTATAATTTTATATATATTATAATTTTATATATATTATAATTTTCGCTGTTACCATGAACTTTACTTTGAAAATTGCACCAAATTATTCTTTGAAAACGATTCAGAGAAAATTTTTCTTCAATTTTTCTGTTCTGAGGAACATCTTACATAATTTTATATATATTCACTTGTAATTTTATATTTATAATTTTCGAGGAACATCTTTACATTTGATTTTAAATATTCTTTGAAAACGATTCAGAAATTTTTTTCTTCACTTGTAGTTTCTGTTCTGATCTTACATAATTTTATATATTATAATTTTATATATATTATAATTTTATATATATTATAATTTTCGCTGTTACCATGAACTTTACTTTGAAAATTGCACCAAATTATTCTTTGAAAACGATTCAGAGAAATTTTCCAATTTTTCTTCACTTGTAGTTTTCTGTTCTGAGGAACATCTTACATAATTTTATATATATTATAATTTTATATATATTATAATTTTATATATATTATAATTTTCGCTGTTACCATGAACTTTAGTTTGAAAATTGCACCAAATTATTCTTTGAAAACGATTCAGAGAAATTTTCCAATTTTCTTCACTTGTAGTTTTTCTGTTCTGAGGAACATCTTACATAATTTTATATATATTATAATTTTATATATATTATAATTTTATATATATTATAATTTTCGCTGTTACCATGAACTTTACTTTGAAAATTGCACCAAATTATTCTTTGAAAACGATTCAGAGAAATTTTCCAATTTTCTTCTTGTAGTTTTCTGTTCTGAGGAACATCTTATAATTTTATTATATATTATAATTTTATATATATTATAATTTTATATATTTATAATTTTCGCTGTTACCATAGAAACTTACTTTGAAAATTGCACCAAATTATTCTTTGAAAACGATTCAGAGAAATTTTCCAATTTTCTTCACTTGTAGTTTTCTGTTCTGAGGAACATCTTACATAATTTTATATATATTATAATTTTATATATATTATAATTTTATATATATTATAATTTTCGCTGTTACCATGAACTTTACTTTGAAAATTGCACCAAATTATTCTTTGAAAAACGATTCAGATTTTTTTATATAATTTTCTTCACTTGTAGTTTTCTGTTCTGAGGAACATCTTACATAATTTTATATATATTTATAATTTTATATATATTATAATTTTATATATATTATAATTTTCGCTGTTACCATGAACTTTACTTTGAAAATTGCACCAAATTATTCTTTGAAAACGATTCAGAGAAATTTTCCAATTTTTCTTCACTTGTAGTTTTTTCTGTTCTGAGGAACATCTTACATAATTTTATATATATTATAATTTTATATATATTATAATTTTATATATATTATAATTTTCGTTACCATGAACTTTACTTTGAAAATTACACCAAATTATTTGAAAACGATTCGGAGAAATTTCCAATTTTCTTCACTTGTAGTTTTCTGTTCTGAGGAACATCTTTACATAATTTTATATATATTATAATTTTATATATATTATAATTTTTTATATATTATAATTTTCGCTGTTACCATGAACTTTACTTTGAAAATTGCACCAAATTATTCTTTTGAAAAACGATTCAGAGAAATTTTCCAATTTTCTTCACTTGTAGTTTTCTGTTCTGAGGAACATCTTACATAATTTTATATATATTATAATTTTATATATATTATAATTTTATATATATTATAATTTTCCTTTGTTACCATGAACTTTACTTTGAAATTGCACCAAATTATTCTTTGAAAACGATTCAGAGAAATTTTTCCAATTTTCTTCACTTGTTTTTTCTGTTCTGAGGAACATCTTACATAATTTTATATATATTATAATTTTATATATATTATAATTTTATATATTATAATTTTTTCGCTGTTACCATGAACTTTACTTTGAAAATTGCCAAATTATTCTTTTGAAAACGATTCAGAGAAATTTTCCAATTTTCTTCACTTGTAGTTTTCTGTTCTGAGGAACATCTTACATAATTTTATATATATTATAATTTTATATATATTATAATTTTATATATATTATAATTTTCGCTGTTACCATGAACTTTACTTTTGAAAATTGCACCAAATTATTCTTTGAAAACGATTCAGAAATTTTTCCAATTTTCTTCACTTGTAGTTTTCTGTTCTGAGGAACATCTTACATAATTTTATATATATTATAATTTTATATATATTATAATTTTATATATATTATAATTTCGCTGTTACCATAGAACTTTACTTTGAAAATTGAAAATTATTCTTTAAAACGATTCAGAGAAATTTTCCAAAATTGTTGTTTTTCTGTTCTGAGGAACATCTTAAATTTTTATATATATTATAATTTTATATATATTATAATTTTTATATATATTATAATTTTCGCTGTTACCATGAACTTTACTTTGAAAATTTTATTCTTTGAAAACGATTCAGATAAATTTTTCCAATTTTCTTCACTTGTAGTTTTTCTGTTCTGAGGAACATCTTACATAATTTTATATATATTATAATTTTATATATATTATAATTTTATATATATTATAATTTTCGCTGTTACCATGAACTTTACTTTGAAAATTGCACCAAATTATTCTTTGAAAACGATTCAGAGAAATTTTCCAATTTTCTTCACTTGTAGTTTTCTGTTCTGAGGAACATCTTACATAATTTTATATATATTATAATTTTATATATATTATAATTTTATATATATTATAATTTTATTTACTTTGTTGCACCAAATTATTCTTTGAAATTATTCAGAGAAATTTTTTTTCACACTTGTATTTTTCTTTCTGAGAACATCTTACATTTTTAAAATTTATAATTTTATTTATCTTTTTATATAAAATTTGTTACCATATATTTTAATTTTAAAATTGAAATTAAATTATTCTTTTAAATTTCAGAGAAATATAATTTTCTTCAGAAGTTTTCTGTTCTAGAACATCTTTACATAATTTTATATATATTCTTTAATTTTTTCATATATATTATAATTTTATATATATTTCTAATTTTCTTTGAACATCTTTTCCACATATGAACTTTAATTTTATATATATTATAATTTTTTTATATATATTATAATTTCGCTGTTACCATGAACTTTACTTTTGAAAATTGCAAATTATTCTTTGAAAACGATTCAGAGAAATTTTCCAATTTTCTTCACTTGTAGTTTTCTGTTCTGAGGAACATCTTACATAATTTTATATATATTAATAATTTTATATATTATAATTTTATATATATTATAATTTTCGCTGTTACCATGAACTTTACTTTGAAAATTGCACCAAATTATTCTTTGAAAACGATTCAGAGAAATTTTCCAATTTTCTTCACTTGTAGTTTTCTGTTCTGAGGAACATCTTACATAATTTTTTATATATTATAATTTTATATATATTATAATTTTATATATATTATAATTTTCGCTGTTACCATGAACTTTACTTTGAAAATTGCACCAAATTATTCTTTGAAAACGATTCAGAGAAATTTTCCAATTTTCTTCACTTGTAGTTTTCTGTTCTGAGGAACATCTTACATAATTTTATATATATTATAATTTTATATATATTATAATTTTTATATATATTATAATTTTTCGCTGTTACCATGAACTTTACTTTGAAAATTGCACCAAATTATTCTTTGAAAACGATTCAGAGAAATTTTCCAATTTTCTTCACTTGTAGTTTTCTGTTCTGAGGAACATCTTACATAATTTTATATATATTTTTTATATATTTATATATATATTATAATTTTATATATATTATTCTTTGAAAACGATTCAGAGAATTTTCCAATTTTCTTCACTTATTTTTCATGAACATAATTTTATATATATTATAAATATATATTATAATTTTATATATATTAATTTTCATGTTACCATGAACTTTACTTTGAAAATTGCGATTCTTTGAAAACGAGAGAAATTTTCCAATTTTCTTCACTTGTAGTTTTCTGTTCTGAGGAACATCTTACATAATTTTATATATATTATAATTTTTATATATATTATAATTTTATATATATTATAATTTTCGCTGTTACCATGAACTTTACTTTGAAAATTGCAATTTTAATTATTCTTTGAAAACGATTCAGAGAAATTTTCAATTTTCTTCACTTGTTGTTTTCTGTTCTGAAAAACATCTTACATAATTTTATATATATTATAATTTTATATATATTATAATTTTATATATATTATAATTTTCGCTGTTACCATGAACTTTACTTTGAAAATTGCACCATTATTCTTTGAAAACGATTCAGAGAAATTTTCCAATTTTTCTTCACTTGTAGTTTTTTCTGTTCTGAGGAACATCTTACATAATTTTATATATATTATAATTTTATATATATTATAATTTTATATATATTATAATTTTTTCGCTGTTACCTTTACTTTGAAAATTGAACTTTAAAACTTTGAAAATTGTAGTTTTGTTCATAGGGAACATTATTCTTTGAAACGATTTTTTATAGAAATTTTATATATTATAATTTTCGCTGTTACCAATTTTCTTTAAAAATTGCACAAATTATTCTTTGTAGTTTTTCTGTTCTTCACTTGGAAACATCTTACATAATTTTATATATATATAATTTTATATATATTATAATTTTATATATATATAATTTTCGCTATATAACTTTACTTTGAAAATTGCATTATTCTTTTGAAAACGATTCAGAGAAATTTTCCAATTTTCTTCATTGTAACTTTTCTGAGGAACATCTTACATAAATTATATATTATAATTTTATATATATTATAATTTTATATATATTATAATTTTCTGTTACCATGAACTTTAAAAATTATTCTTTGAAAACGATTCAGAGAAATTTTCCAATTTTCTTCACTTGTAGTTTTCTGTTCTGAGAACATCTTACATAATTTTATATATATTATAATTTTATATATATTATAATTTTATATATATTATAATTTTCGCTGTTACCATGAACTTTACTTTGAAAATTGCAATCAAATTATTCTTTGAAAACGATTCAGAGAAAATTTCCAATTTTTTCTTCACTTGTAACATTTCTTTTTATATTCTGAGGAACATCTTACATAATTTTATATATATTATAATTTTATATATATTATAATTTTATATATATTATAATTTTCGCTGTTACCATGAACTTTACTTTGAAAATTGCCAAATTATTCTTTGAAAACGATTCAGAGAAATTTTCCAATTTTCTTCTTCACTTGTAGTTTTCTGTTCTGAGGAACATCTTACATAATTTTATATATATTATAATTTTATATATATTATAATTTTATATATATTATAATTTTCGCTGTTACCATGAACTTTACTTTGAAAATTGCACCAAATTATTCTTTGAAAACGATTCAGAGAAATTTTTCCAATTTTCTTCACTTGTAGTTTTTCTGTTCTGAGGAACATCTTACATAATTTTATATATATTATAATTTTATATATATTATAATTTTATATATATTATAATTTTTTTCGCTGTTACCATGAACTTTACTTTGAAAATTGCACCAAATTATTCTTTGAAAACGATTCAGAGAAATTTTCAATTTTCTTCACTTGTAGTTTTTCTGTTCTGAGAACATCTTACATTTTATATATATTATAATTTTATATATATTATAATTTTATATATATTATAATTTTCGCTGTTACCATGAACTTTTTTGAAAATTGCACCAAATTATTCTTTGAAAAACGATTCAGAGAAATTTTCCAATTTTCTTCACTTGTTTTTTCTGTTCTGAGGAACATCTTACATAATTTTATATATATTATAATTTTATATATATTATAATTTTATATATATTATTTTTCGCTGTTACCATGAACTTTACTTTGAAAATTGCACCAAATTATTCTTTGAAAACGATTCAGAGAAATTTTTCCAATTTTCTTCACTTGTAGTTTTCTGTTCTGAGGAACATCTTACATAATTTTATATATATTATAATTTTATATATATTATAATTTTATATATATTATAATTTTCGCTGTTACCATGAACTTTACTTTGAAAATTGCACCAAATTATTCTTTTGAAAACGATTCAGAGAAATTTTCCAATTTTCTTCACTTGTAGTTTTTCTGTTCTGAGGAACATCTTACATAATTTTATATATATTATAATTTTATATATATTATAATTTTATATATATTATAATTTTCGCTGTTACCATAGACTTTAACTTTGAAAATTGCACCAAATTATTCTTTGAAAACGATTCAGAGAAATTTTCCAATTTTCTTCACTTGTAGTTTTCTGTTCTGAGGAACATCTTACATAATTTTATATATATTATAATTTTATATATATTATAATTTTATATATATTATAATTTTCGCTGTTACCATGAACTTTACTTTGAAAATTGCACCAAATTATTCTTTGAAAACGATTCAGAGAAATTTTTCCAATTTTCTTCACTTGTAATTTTCTGTTCTGAGGAACATCTTACATAATTTTTATATATATTATAATTTTATATATATTATAATTTTATATATATTATAATTTTCGCTGTTACCATGAACTTTACTTTGAAAATTGCCAAATTTACTTTGAAATATTCTTTGAAAACGATTCAGAGAAATTTTTCCAAGTTTTCTTTCTGAGGAACATCTTACATGTTTTATATTTTCTATTATAATTTTCGCTGTTACCATGAACTTTACTTTGAAAATCTTTTTGAAACGATTCATAATTTTCTTCACTTGTATATTGTATAATTTTATATATATATTATAATTTTATTTTATATATTTATAATTTTCGCTTGATTACCATGAACTTTGACTTTTCAGAAAATTGCAAAAATTATTTCTTTGAAAACGATTCAGAGAAATTTTCCAATTTTCTTCACTTGTAGTTTTTCTGTTCTGAGGAACATCTTACATAATTTTATATATATTATAATTTTATATATATTATAATTTTATATATATTATAATTTTCGCTGTTACCATGAACTTTACTTTGAAAATTGCCAAATTATTCTTTGAAAACGATTCAGAGAAATTTTCCAATTTTCTTCACTTGTATTTTTCTGTTCTGAGAACATCTTACATAATTTTATATATATTATAATTTTATATATATTATAATTTTATATATATTATAATTTTCGCTGTTACCATGAACTTTACTTTGAAAAATTGCAAAAATTATTCTTTGAAAACGATTCAGAGAAATTTTCCAATTTTCTTCACTTGTAGTTTTCTGTTCTGAGGAACATCTACATAATTTTATATATATTTTTTTATATATTATAATTTTATATATTATAATTTTCGCTGTTACCATGAACTTTACTTTGAAAATTGCTTATTCTTTGAAAACGATTCAGAGAAATTTTCAATTTTCTTCACTTGTAGTTTTCTGTTCTGAGGAACATCTTACATAATTTTATATATATTATAATTTTATATATATTATAATTTTATATATATTATAATTTTCCTTTATTTACCATGAACTTTACTTTGAAAATTTTTATATATATTATAATTTTATATATATTATAATTCAAATTATTCTTTTTTTGAAAACGATTCAGAAATTTTCCAATTTTCTTTTGTAGTTTTCTGTTCTGAGGAACATCTTACATAATTTTATATATATTATAATTTTATATATATTATAATTTTATATATATAAATTTTCGCTGTTACCATGAACTTTACTTTGAAAATTGCACCAAATTATTCTTTGAAAACGATTCATGAACTTTAGAAAATTTCCAATTTTCTTCACTTGTTTTCCAATTTTTTCTGTTCTGAGGAACATCTTACATAATTTTATATATTATAATTTTATATATATTATAATTTTATATATTATAATTTTCGCTGTTACCATGAACTTTACTTTGAAAATTATTAAATTATTCTTTTGAAAACGATTCAGAGAAATTTTCAATTTTCTTCACTTGTAATTTTCTGTTCTGAGGAACATCTTACATAATTTTATATATATTATAATTTTATATATATTATAATTTTATATATATTATAATTTTCGCTGTTACCATGAACTTTACTTTTGAAATTGCTGAAATTATTCTTTGAAAACGATTCAGAGAAATTTTCCAATTTTCTTCACTTGTAGTTTTCTGTTCTGAGGAACATCTTACATAATTTTATATATATTATAATTTTTATATATATTATAATTTTATATATAATTATAATTTTCATTTGTTACCATGAACTTTACTTTGAAAATTGCACCAAATTATTCTTTGAAAACGATTCAGAAATTTTTCAATTTTCTTCACTTGTAGTTTTCTGTTCTGAGGAACATCTTACATAATTTTATATATATTATAATTTTATATATATTATAATTTTATATATATATAATTTTCGCTGTTACCATGAACTTTACTTTGAAAATTGCCAAATTATTCTTTGAAAACATTCAGAGAAATTTCCCAATTTTCTTCACTTGTAGTTTTTCTGTTCTGAGAACATCTTACATAATTTTATATATATTTTATAATTTTATATATGTTATAATTTTATATATATTATAATTTTTCGCTGTTACCATGAACTTTACTTTGAAAATTGCACCAAATTATTCTTTTTGAAACGATTCAGAGAATTTCTTCAATTTTCTTCAATTTCTTGTTTTCTGTTCTGAGGAACATCTTACATAATTTTATATATTATAATTTTTTATATATTATAATTTTATATATATTATAATTTTCGCTGTTACCATAGACTTTACTTTGAAATTACCAAATTGTTCTTTTTTTAAAAACGATTCAGAGAAATTTTCCAATTTTCTTCACTTGTAGATTTTCTGTTCTGAGGAACATCTTATAATTTTATATATATTATAATTTTATATATATATTATAATTTTATATATATTATAATTTTCTTTGAAAATTGCACCATGAACTTTTGAAAACGATTCAAAATTTTCCAAATTTTTTTTTTTTGAAAACTTTACATTTTTATATATATTTAATTTTATATATATTTAATTTTATATATAGTTTTCTGAACTTTACTTTGAAAACATTTATTCTTTGAAAACATTCAGAAATTTTAATTTTCTTCATATTTTGTAATTTTATATAATTTATATATAATTTTATATATATTATAATTTTATATATATTATAATTTTCGCTGTTACCATGAACTTTACTTTGAAAATTGCACCAAATTATTCTTTGAAAACGATTCAGAGAAATTTTCCAATTTTCTTCACTTGTAGTTTTCTGTTCTGAGGAACTTGCATCTTATAGTATATAATTTTATATATATTATAATTTTATATATATTATAATTTTATATATATTATAATTTTCGCTGTTACCATTTAGAACTTTACTTTGAAAATTGCACCAAATTATTCTTTGAAAACGATTCAGAGAAAATTTCAATTTTTCTTCAAAAAGATCTTGTAGTTTTCTGTTCTGAGGAACATCTTACATAATTTTATATATATTATAATTTTATATATATTATAATTTTATATATATTATAATTTTCTTTGTTACCATGAACTTTACTGAAAAATTGCCCAAATTATTCTTTTGAAACGATTCAGAAAATTTTTCAATTTTCTTCCTTGTAGTTTTCTGTTCTGAGGAACATCTTACATAATTTTATATATATTATAATTTTATATATATTATAATTTTATATATATTATAATTTTCTGTTACCATGAACTTTACTTTGAAAATTGCATTATTCTTTGAAAACGATTCAAGAAATTTCAATTTTCTTCACTTGGAGTTTTCTGTTCTGAGGAACATCTTACATAATTTTATATATATTATAATTTTATATATATTATAATTTTTTATATATTAAATTTTCTTTGTTACCAGAGACTTTACTTTGAAAATTGCACCAAATTATTCTTTGAAAACGATTCAGAAAATTTTCCAATTTTCTTCACTTGTAGTTTCTGTTCTGAGGAACATCTTTACATAATTTTATATATATTATAATTTTATATATATTATAATTTTTATATATTATAATTTTCGCTGTTACCATGAACTTTACTTTGAAATTGCACCAAATTATTCTTTGAAAACGATTCAGAGAAATTTACCAATTTTCTTCACTTGTAGTTTTCTGTTCTGAGGAACATCTTACATAATTTTATATATATTATAATTTTATATATATTATAATTTTATATATATTATAATTTTCGCTGTTACCATGAACTTTACTTTGAAAAATGCACAAATTATTCTTTGAAAACGATTCAGAAATTTTCCAATTTTCTTCACTTGTAGTTTTCTGTTCTGAGGAAATCTTACATAATTTTTATATATATTTATAATTTTATATATATTATAATTTTATATATATTATAATTTTAAAACGCTGTTACCATGAACTTTACTTTTGAAAATTATAATTTTAAATTATTCTTTGAAAACGATTCAGAGAAATTTTTGAAAAACAATTTCTTCACTTGTAGTTTTCTGTTCTGAGAAAATCTTACATAATTTTATATATATTATAATTTTATATATATTATAATTTTATATATATTATAATTTTCGCTGTTACCATGAAATTTTTGCTGAAAATTCACCAAATTATTCTTTGAAAACGATTCAGAAATTTTATTTATTAATTTTTCTTCATAATTTATAGTTTTCTGTTCTGAGGAACTTTTTGAAAACATCTTGTAATTTTATATATATTATAATTTTTATATATATTATAATTTTATATATATTATAATTTTCGCTGTTACCATGAACTTTACTTTGAAAATTGCACCAAATTATTCTTTGAAAACGATTCAGAGAAATTTTCAATTTTCTTCACTTGTGGTTTTCTGTTTGAGACACATTTACATAATTTTATATAATTTTATATATATTTATAATTTTATATATATTATAATTTTATATATATTATAATTTTTCCAATTTTCGCTATTACCATGAACTTTATATTTGAAAATTTAGCACAAATTATTCTTTATAAAACGATTCAGAGAAATTTTCCAATTTTCTTCACTTGTAATTTTCTGTTCTGAGGAACATCTTTACATTTTTTATTTTATATATATTATAATTTTATATATATTATAATTTTATATATATTATAATTTCGCTGTTAAACGATGAACTTTTACTTTGAAAATTGCACCAAATTATTTTATTGAAAACGATTCAGAGAAACTTTTCCAATTTTCTTCACTTGTAATTTTCTCATTCTGAGGAACATCTTACATAATTTTATATATATTATAATTTTATATATATTATAATTTTATATATATTTTTAATTTCGCTGTTACCATGAACTTTACTTTGAAAATTGCACAAATTATTCTTTGAAAACGATTCAGAGAAATTTTCCAATTTTCTTCACTTGTAGTTTTCTGTTCTGGGACATCACATAATTTATATATATAATTTATATATATTATAATTTTATATATATTATAATTTTCTGTTACCATTGAAAATTTACTTTGAAAATTTTCTTCACCAAATTATTCTCATAATTTTGAAAACGATATAGAGAAATTTTATAATTTTCCAAACTTTACTTTTGAAAATTGCATTCGTTATTGAGGAACATCGATTCAGAGAAATTTTCCAATATATTATAATTTTATATATATTATAAAATTTTATATATATTATAATTTTATATATTATTGGTAAATTTCGTTGTTACTATGAACTTCATTTTGAAAATTGCACCAAATTATTTTTGAAAACGATTCAGAGAAATTTTCCAATTTTTCACTTGTAGTTTTTTGTTCTGAGGAACATCTACATAATTTTATATATATATTATAATTTTATATATATTATAATTTTATATATATTATAATTTTCGTTGTTACCATGAACTTTACTGAAAAATTGCACCAAATTATTTTTGAAAACGATTCAGAGAAATTTTTCCAAGTTTTCTGTTCTGAGGAAATATCTTGTAATTTTATATATATTATAATTTTATATATATTATAATTTCATATATATTATAGTTTTCGTTACCATGAGGAAAATTGCAATTCAAATTATTTCCTTTTGAAAAAACGTATTATAATTTTATATATTTTCTGTTCTGAGGAACATTACATAATTTTATATATATTTATAATTTTATATATTATAATTTAATTTTGCTAAAGTTACCATGAACTTTACTTTTGAAAATTGCACCAAATTATTCCTTTGAAACGATTCAGAAATTTTCCAATTTTTTTCATTTGTAGTTTTCGTTCTGAGAACATTCACATAATTTTATATATATTATAATTTTATATATATTATAATTTTATATATATTATAATTTCGCTGTTACCATGAACTTTACTTTGAAAATTGGTAAATTCAAAATTATTCTCTTTTGAAAAACGATTCAGAGAAATTTTCCTTATATATATTATAATTTCTTCATTATGTAGTATTATAATTTTCGTTCCAAGTGAACTTTTACTTTTGAAAATTGCATAAATTTTATTTGAAAACGATATTATAATTTTGCGTTATATATTATAATTTTATATATATTATACCCTCAAGGTTACCATGAACTTTACTTTGAAAATTGCAAAATCAAATTATTTCTTTTGAAAACACTTTTCAGTTGTTTTCGTTCTGAGGAACATTCTTACCTTATATATTTTTTTATATATATATTATAATTCTTATGTTTTCTGTTCTGAGGAACATTTGAAAATACCAAATTATTCTTGAAAATGATATATTATAGTTTTCTGTTCTGATTTTATATATATTATAATTTTATATATATTATAATTTTATATAGTTGTACTTTGTTACCATGAATCCTATTTCTTTTTGAAAATGCAAATTTTCAAATTATTTTTCTTGAAAACTTTATACAATTTTAAATTATAATTTTATATTTTATACTTATATATATTATAGTTTTGTTACCATGAAACTTTACTTTGAAAATTGGTAACATCTTGAAACATTCAGAGAAATTTTCCATTTTCATATTATAGAACACTTTTTATATATATTATAATTTTATGTATATTATAATTTTATATATTATAATTTTCGTTACCATGAACTTTACTTGAAATTGCAATAAAATTATTCTTTTTGAAAAAAGATTCAGAGAAATTTTCCAATTTTCTTCACTTCAGTAGTTTTCGTTCTGAGGAACATTCATTTTATAATATTTAATATATATATTATAATTTTATATATTATACCATGAACTTTGTTTTGAAATTATAAATTCTTCTTTCGAAAAACGATTACTTCATGTAGTTTTCGTTTGAGAACATTTAAAATTGCAATTTAAATATTATAATTTTTGAAAATTTCGATGTTACCATGAACTTTACTTTGAAAAATTTTCCAAATTATTTTGAAAACTTGAAATTTTCCAGTTTTCTTTGTTTTGAGGAAACATCTTACATAATTTTATATATATATATAATTTTATATATATATTATAAATTTTATATATATTATAATTTTGGATGTTAATATGAACTTTACTTTTGAAAAATTGCAATTAAATTATTTCTTTTGAAAACGATTCAGAAAATTTTTCCAATTTTTTCACTTGTAGTTTTCTGTTCTGAGTAACATCTTACATAATTTTTATATATTATAATTTTATATATATTATAATTTTATATATATTATAATTTTCGTTGTTACCATGAACTTGTATTTTGAAAAATTGCACCAAATTATTCTTTTGAAAACGATTCTAGAAATTTTCCAATTTTTCTTCTAATTTTGTAGTTTTCTGTTCTGAGTAACATAATTTTATATATATTTTAATATATATTATAATTATATATATTATAATTTTACCATGAACTATTTGAAAATTATTAAATTATTTTTTGAAACGATTAGAGAAATTTTCTCAATTTTCTTCACTTGAACTTTTATATTCTATTTGAAAATTGCAATTTTAATTATAATTTTATATATATTATAATTTCGCTGTTAAAACGAAAATTGCACCAATTATTCTTGAAAAACGATCTAAATTTTCCAATTCTTTTCTTTCACTTGTAGTTTTCGTTCTGAGGAATATTTTATAATTTTATATATATTATACCTTTATATATATTATAATTTTATATATATTATAATTTTCGTTACGAACTTTACCAAATGAACTTTATTTTGAAAATTGAGAAAATTTTCCAAATTATTTCGTTTTGAGGAACATGATTACATAATTTTAAATTTTCCAATTTATCTTCACTATATTATAATTTTCCTTGGTTCTGAACTTTACTTTTGAACATCTTATTTCATAAGAAATTTTATATATTATTCATATAATTTATATATATTTATAATTTTATATATATTTATAATTTTCGCTGTTACCATGAACTTTACTTTTAAAAATTGCACCAAATTATTCTTTTGAAACGATTCAGAGGAATTTTCCAATTTTTTTCACTTGTAGTTTTCTTGTTCTGAGGGACATCTTACATAATTTTATTATATATTATAATTTTATATATGGCTTATAATTTTATATATATTTATAATTTTCATGTTACCATGAAACTTACTTGAAAATTGCACCAAATTATTCTTTTTGAAAAACGATTCAGAGAAATTCTTTCCAATTTTTCACTGTAGTTTTCTGTTCTGAGGAAATATTCATATTAATTATATCATATATATTAATTTTATATATATTATAATTTTATGTTATATTTGCACCAAATTATTCTTGAAAAACGATTCAGAGAAATTTTCCAATTTTCCTTCATCAGGTTTCCTTTCTGTTCTGAGGAACATCCATAATTTTATATATGCTTCTGAAAATTTAATCAAATTATTTTGAAAATCTTTTTGAAAACGATTCAGAGAAATTCTTCCAATTTTCTTCACTTGTAGTTTTCTTTTTGTTCTGAGGGAACATTTATAAGGCATAATTTTTATATATATTTATAATTTTATATATATTATAATGCTTTATATGATATTGAAATAAAATTATTTCATGAGAAATTACCTTCATTGAAGTTTTCTTTACATTTGATAAAATTTTTATAAATTATTCTTTGAAAAAAACGATGAACTCAGAGAAATTGTACAAATTTTTTTTTTGAAACGGATTCAGAGAAATTTTCCAGTTTTCAACATGAGGAACATCTTTACATAATTTTATATATATTATAATTTTTATATATTTATAATTTTTATATATATTAAATTTTCGCTGTTACCATGAACTTTACTTTGAAAAATTGCACCAAATTATTCTTTGAAAACATTCAGAAAATTTCCCAATTTTCTTCACTTGTAGTTTTTTGTTCTGAGGAACATTTGCAATTTTAATTTTTTTTATATTATAATTTTATATATATTGTATTACCAATAACTTACTTGAAAAATTGCATCAAATTATTCTTTTTGGAAAACGATTTCAGAGAAATTTTCGTTTCTACTACCATGAACATTTACATTTTGAAAATTTTTATATAAATTATTCACATATTTGAAAACGATTTTACTTTGAAAACGAAATCAAATTTCCAAAACATTTTTTTCTTTTCACTTGTAGTTTTCTGTTCTGAGGAAGATCTTGCATAATTTTATATATATTATATTATATTATTATAATTTTATATATATTATAATTTTACATATTTTGATAAATTTTCTTTGAAAACGATTCAGAGAAATTTTCCACTTTTCTTCACTTGAAGTTTTCTTTTAACATTTTAAGAAAATTGCACTAAATTTATTCTTTTTAAAATTATTCATAGAGAACTTTACTGGTACCAATTATTCTTTTTGAAAACGATTCAGAGAACAAATTTTCTTTTTCTGTTCTGAGAACATCTTATAATTTTATATATATATTATAATTTTTATATATATTATAATTTTATATATATTATAATTTTCTACTGTTACCATGAACTTTACTTTTAAAAATTACTTAAATTATTCTTTGAAAACGATTCAGAGAAATTCTCCCATTTTCTTCACTTGTAGTTTCTGTTCTGAGGAACATCTTACATACTTTTTATATATTATAATTTTACATATATTATAATTTTATATATATTATAATTTTCGTTACCATGAACTTTACTTTGAAAATTGCACCAAATTATCTTCTTTGAAACGATCAGAGAAATTCTTCAATTTTCTTCTTTCACTTGTATTTTTCTGTCTGGAGGAAATATCTTATGGCTAATTTTTATATATTATAATTTTATATATATTATATATATTTATTTTATATATTATAATTCGCTGTTACCATGAACTTTACTTTGAAAATTGCACTAAATTATTTTCTTTTAAAACGATTCAGAGAAATTTTCCACCTTTTCACTTGTAGTTTCTGTTCTTGAGGAATATTACAATTTTATTATAATTTTATATATTATAATAATATATTATATATATATTATAATTTTATATATTAAAATTGCAAAATTTTCTTGAAAACGATTCTGGTTACCTTTCTTTCTTCAAGTTTTCGTTCAGGAACTTTACTTTAAAATTATACCAAATTATTTTTGCTATTATAAAACGATTCAGAAAAATTTTCCAAATTTTCTTCAACTTGAGAAATTTTCCAGTTTTCTCTACTTGTCTCTGAGGAACATCTACATAATTTTATATTATTATTTTATATATATTATAATTTTATATATATTATAATTTCATATTGAACTTACCATGAAAAATTGGCACCAAATTATTTTGAAAATTCAGAGAATTTTCAAATTATTCTTTTTTTCTGTTCTGAAAATCGATTCAGAGAAATAATTTTATATATATTATAATTTCAATTATAATTCGGCTTTTACTTCATGGAATCTCACTTAGTTTTTATTCGTTGAAACGATTCAGAGAAAGACTTCACTTGTAGTTTTTTATATATATTTATAATTTTATATATATTATAATTTTATACCATGAACTATTAAAAATAAAATTTTCGCGATTCAGAATTAAATTTTCACTTGTAGTTTTCTGAACTTTACAATTTTATATGAAAATTAAATTTTAATTATTGTTTTGAACGATTCAAAATTGAAAATTATTCCAATTTGGCAACGATTCAGAGAAATTCTAATTTTCTTCACTTGTAGTTTTCGTTCTGAGGAACATCTTACATAATTTTTATATATTATAATTTTATATATATATTATAATTTTATATATATTATTTTAACTTTTCACATTAAAAATTGAACTTTATTCTTTTGAAAAATGATTCACCAAATTATTCTTTTGAAAACGATTTTTATATATATTATAATTTTGCAATTATTCTTTTATATATATGTACTTTTGCCAGTTTTACTGAGGAAAATTATTCCGATTCATAATTTTTCATTGTAGTTTTCTTTTGGGTTCTGATATTATAATTTTATATATATTATAATATTATAATTTTTTATATTATAATTTTCTGCTGTTACCATGAACTTTACTTTGAAATTGCACAAAATTATTTCTTTGAAAACGAGAAACAATTCAGAGAACATCTTACATTTTTAATTTTTCTTTCACTTTATTAGTTTATATATTTATAATTCGAACTTTACTTTGAAAAACAAATTATTCTTAAACGATTCAGAGAAATTTTAATATATATTGTAAGTTATAATCTTTATATATTATAATTTTATATATTATTATAATTTTCGCTGTTACTATGAACTTTACTTTAAAAATTGGTACCAAATTATTCTTTAAAAACGATTCAGAGAAATTTTTCCAATTTTCTTTCTTACTTGTAGTTTTCTGTTCTGAGGAACATCTTGGTACTATATATATATTATATATATTATAATTTTATATATTATAATTTTATATATTTATTTGAAAAATTGCAATTTTCGAAAACGATTCAGAGAAATTCTCTACTCATGAAACATTTATATACTTTTGAAAATTTTATATACATTAAATTTTATTCGCTTGTTAAACGAAAAATTCAATCAGAAACGATTCAGAGAAATTTTCCAATTTTTTTCTTCACTTGTAGTTTTCTGTTTCTGAGGAACATCTTTACATAATTTTATATATATTGTATTTTTTATATATTTTTGTTTTATATATTATAATTATAATTCGCTGTTACCTGAACTTTACTTTTGAAATTACCAAATTATTCTTTGAAAACGATTCAGAGAAATTTTCCAATTTTTTTCACTTGTAGTTTTCGTTCTGAGGAACATCTACATAATTTTATATATATTATAATTTTATATATATTATAATTTTATATATATAATAATTTTTACCATGAACTTGTTGAAAATTGCACCCCAAATTATTCTTTAAAACGAACTTACTTTCTTGAAAATTTTATTATACTATATATTATACCTTTATAATATTATAATTCATATATTATAATTTTCATGTTACCAAACTTACTTTTGATTGCACCAAATTATTTTCGGCAACGATTCAGAGGAATTTTCCAATTTTCTTCACTTCAGAAGCTTTCGTTCTGAGGAATATCTACATAATTTTATATATTATAATTTTATATATATAATTTTATATATGAACTTTACTTTGAAAATTGCAGTACCAACCATTTTTGAAACGATCTGTGAGAAATTTTCCAATTTTTCACTTTTGTGTAGTTTTCGAGGAACTTTAATTTTATAAATTATAAATATAAATTTTATATATATTAGACTTTTGAAAACGATTTATTCAGAGAAAATTTTCCAATTTTCTTCACTTGTAGTTTTCGTTCTGAGGAACATTCATATAATTATTATATTATAATTTTATATATATTTATATATATTATAAATTTTTTTACCATAACTATTTGAAATTGCAAATTATTCTTTGAAAACGATTCAGAGAAATTTCCACACTTGTATGAGGAATATCTCTTAATTTTAAAATTGCACACCAAATTATTCTTTTTAAACGATTCAAAGAAAATTTTCCATTCATTTTTTCTTTCACTTGGTAGTTTTCTGCCTGAGGAACATCTTACATAATTTTATACATATATTATAAATTTTATATATATTATAATTTTATATATATATATTATAATGTTGAATCCTTACTTTGAAAATTACCATGAACTTTTTGAAAATCTATGAAAAATTTTCCAAATTATTTTTGAGGAACATCTCATTCAGAGAAATTTTTATATATATTATAATTCATATATTTATAATTTTCACAGTTTACTTTGAAGTTTTATTCTTTTTGAAAAACTATCTAGAAACATTTTCTTTCACTTGTATTTTCTTTGTTCTGAAAACATTTTTTTTATATATATTATAATTTTATATATATTATAATTTTATATATATTATAATTTTCGTTGTTACCATGAACTTTACTTGAAAATTGCACTAAATTATTCCTTTTGAAAAATTGATTCAGAGAAAATTTTCCAATTTTCTTCACTTGTAGTTTTCGTTCTGAGGAACATCTGTATAATTTTATATATTAATAATTTTATATATATTATAATTTTATATATATTATAATTTTCGCTGTTACCATGAACTCTTTGAAAATTGCACCAAAATTATTTTTTTAAAACGATTCAGAGAAATTTTTCAATTTTCTTCACTTGTAGTTTTCTGATGAGGAACATCTACATACATAATTTTATATATATTATAATTTATGTATATTATAATTTTATGTTATATTTATAAAAATTTTCAAATTATCTTTTGAAAAACGATTCAGAAAATTTTCCACTTTCATTTTGTAATTTTCGTTCTGAGGAACATCAAATTTTATTTATTATAATTTTATATATTATAATTTTATATATACAATTTTTCGCTGTTATTCAACTTTACTGAGAAATTATTCTTTTAAAACCAAAAATTTTCCTTCACTTGTAGTTTTCGTTCTATGAGGAACATCTCATAATTTTATATATTATATAATTTTATATATATTATAATTTTATATATATTATAATTTTCTACGAACTTTTATTTGAAAATTGAACTAAATTATTTTTTGAAAATTGCAAATTCTTCAAATTTTGTATTTTCTTTCCTGAAAAACGATAATTTTATATATATAATTTTTTATATATTATAATTTTCTTTACCATGAACTTTTGCTTTTGAGAATTGCACTTATTCTTTTGTTGAGAAATTTTCCAATTTTCTTTCACTTGTAGTTTTCTTGTCTAGGAAATATAATTTTACATAATATAATTTTATATATTATAATTTTATATATATTATAATTTTATATATATTATAATTTTTGCCGTTACTTCAAGAAATTTTACTTTGAAATTGGTAATCAAATTATTCTTGAAAAACGATTCAGAGAAAATTTCCAATTTTCTTCATTTGTAGTTTTCTGTTCTGAGGAAAATTCACTTATATATAATTTATATATATATTAAGTAATTATTATATATTTAGTAATTTTATATATTTGATTGTAATAAATTATTCTTTGGAAACGTTACCATGAACTTGTATTTTCTTTTGAAACATTGCAATTTAATATTTATAATTTTTAAAACGATTTTTATATAATTATTTTTGCTAATTTTTCTTTACTTGTAATTGCACCAAATTATTCTTTTGAAAATTCTGAGAAATTTTCCATTTTCTTTACAAGTTTTATATATATTATAATATTTTTATACATATTATAATTTTATATATATTATAATTTTCGCTGTTACTATGAACTTTACTTTGAAAAATTGCACCAAATTATTTTTGAAAACGATTCAGAGAAATTCTTCCAATTTTCTTCACTTGTAGTTTTCTGTTCTGAGAACTTTACTTTTGAAAATGCAATTCAAATTATCTCAAACGACCAGAGAAATTTTCATTTCACTTAATTTTTGAGGAATATTATATATATTTATAATTTTATATATATTATAATTTATATATATATTATAATTTTGCTGTTACCATGAACTTTACTTTGAAAATTGCACCAAATTCCTTTATTCTTTTTGAAAACGATTCTGTAGAAATTTTCCAATTTTCTTTCACTTGTAGTTTTCTGTTCTGAGGAACATTTACATAATTTTTATATATATTATAATTTTATATATATTATAATTTTATATATATTATAATTTTCGCTGTTACCGTGAACTTTTGCTTTTAAAATTGCACCAAAATTATTTTTGAAAACGATTGGTGAGAAATTTTCCAATTTTTCTTTCATCAGAAGTTTTCTGTTTCTGAGGAAATATCTTACATAATTTTATATATATTATAATTTTTATATATATTATAATTTTATATATATATAATTTTCGTGTTACCATGAACTTTACTTTGAAAATTGCAATCAAATTATTCTTTTAGAAAACCAATTTTCACTTGTAAAGTTTCTTGAAACATTCATATTTTTTTATATATTATAATTTTATATATTATAATTTTATATATATTATTTTTCTGAACTTTTGAGGAAAAATAAAATCTTATTCTCTTGAAACGATTCAGAGAATTTTAATTTTCTTCATTGTATTTTTCTGTAACATTCATATAATTATATATATTATAATTTTATATATTATTATATATTATAATTTTCACAAGAACTTTACTTGAAAATTTGCTTATTTTGAAATTTTACTTTTCCAATTTTCTTCAAGTTTTCGTTCTGAGTACCAAATTTTATATATTAGTACTATATATATTATAATTTTAGTAAAATGATTATGAACTTTACTTTTGAAATTTATTCCGATTCAGAGAAATTTTCCAATTTTCTTCACTTTGTAGTTTCTGTTCTGAGGAACATCTTTACATAATTTTATATATACCTTTATTTGAAAATTGCACCAAATTTTCTTGAAAATATAGAAATAATTTTCTTTCATTTGTAGTTTTCGTCTCTGAGAACATCTTACATAATTTATATATATTATACCTATTTTTATATATACATTATAATTATATATTATACCATGACCATGAACTTTACTTTTTGAAAATTGCACCAAATTGTTTTTGAAAACGATTCAGAGAAATTTTCCAATTTTTTTCACTTGTGTTTTCTGTTTGAGGAAATATACATAATTTTATATATATTATAATTTTAATTTTGTTTATATATATTATAATTTTATATATATTATACCTTTTTGTTACCATGAACTTTTATTTGAAAATTTTTATTCGAAAACTTCAGAGAAATTACCTTGTATTTTCGAGGAATTATTTATTCTTATATATTATAATTTTAAATATTAAATTATTCTTTATATATATTATAATTTTCGCTGTTACCATGAACTTTCAAAAAATTGATTATTCAAAAACGATTCAGAAAATTTTCCAATTTTCTTTGTTTTCGTTCTGAGGAACATATAATTTTATATATATTATACCTATATATTAACATATATATTATACTTGTTACATAACTTTACTTTGAAAATTGCATATTCTTTTGAAAACGATTATAATTTTATATCTTACATTATATATTATTTTTATATATATTATAATTTTATATAGCTTAGTGGCTGTTACTATGAACTTTACTTTGAAAATTGCACCAAATTATTCTTGAAAACGATTCAGAGAAATTTTCCAATTTTTTTCACTTGTAAGTTTTCTGTTCTGAGGAACATCTTTATATAATTTTATATATATTATAATTTTATATATATTATAATTTTATATATATTATAATTTTCGCTGTTACCATGAACTTTACTTGAAAATTGAAAAATTTGCACCAAATTATTCTTTTCACTAAAAACGAGGAACATTCAGAGAAATATTATCCAATTTATACTCTCATATATATTATAATTTTCGTTACCATGAACTTTACTTCTTTGAAAATTGCATTCATTTCTTTATAATTTTCCAATTTTCTTCACTTGTAGTTTTCTGTTCTGAGAAATTATTTTTATATAATTTTATATATATTATACCTTATTATTATATATTATAATTTTCTGTTACCATGAACTTTACCTTTGAAAATTGCACCAAATTATTCTTTTGAAACGATTCAGAGAAATTTTCCAATTTTCTTCACATTTGTATAATTATATATTAGTAATTTTATATATATTATAATTTTATATATATTATGTTTTTCTGATGAACTTTATTTGCAATAAATTATTTTTAAAAACGATTCATAATTTTCTTCAATTTGTGTTTTCTGCTCTGAGGTAATAATTTTTATATATATTATAATTTTATATATTTATAATTTTTATATATTATAATTTCGCTGTTACCATGAACTACTTTGAAAAATTGCAAACAAATTATTTCTTTTTGAAAACGATTCAGAGAAATTTTCCAATTTTCTTTTTGTGAAGTTTTCGTTTCAGTAAACATCTTTACATAATTTTATATATATTATAATTTTATATATATTATAATTTTTTATATATATTATAATTTTCGTGTTACCATGAACTTTACTTAAAATTGTACCAAATTATTCTTTGAAAACGATTCAGAAATTTTCCAATTTTTCTTCATACAACAGTTTTCTGTTCTGAGGAACATCTTAAATTTTTTTAAAAAAAAAACCCTTTTTCCTTTAAAAATTTTTTGGGGTTTTTTTTAAAATTTTTTTAAAATTTTTTTTTTTTTTTTTTTTAAAATTTTAAAATTTTTAAAATTTTTAAAATTTTTAAAAAAATTTTTTTTTCCCCCAAAAAATTTTTTTTTGGGGGTTTTTTTTTTTTTTTTTTGGGTTTTTTTTCCCTTTTTTTTTATATTTTTTTTAAAAAATTTTTTTTTTTAAAATTTTAAAATTTTTTTTAAAAATTTTTTTTTTTTTTTTTTTTTTTCCCCAAAAAATTTTTTTTTTTTTTTTTTAAAAAAATTCAAATTTTTTTTTAAAAATTTTTTTTTATTTTTTTTTAAATTTTAAAATTTAAAAATTTTTTTTAAAAATTTTTAAATTTTTTTTTAAAATTAAAAATTTTCCTTTTTCCCCTTTTTTTTTTTCCGGGTTTTTTTTAAAATTTTTTTTTTAATTTTTTTTTTTTTTTTTTTTAAATTTTTTTTTAAAATTTTTTTTTTTTTTAAAAAAATTTTTTTTTAAAAAAATTTTTTTTTTTTTTTTTTTTTAAAAAAATTTTTTTTTTAAAAACCAAAATTTTTTTTTTTTTTAAAAAATTTTTTTTTTAAAAATTTTTTTTTTTTTTTCTTTTTTTTTAAAATTGAAAAATTTTTTAAAAAAAAATTTTCCCCAAAATTTTTAAAACCCCTTTTAAATTTTTTTAAAAAAAAAATTTTTAATTTTTTTTTTTTTTTTTAAAATTTTTTAATTTTTTTTTTAAAAAGGTTTTTTTTTTTTTAAAATTTTATTTTTAAAAATTTTCAAAAATTTTTTTTTTAAAATTTTTTTTTTTTTAAAAAACCAAAATTTTTTTTTTTTAAATTTTTTTTAAAAATTTTTTAAATTTTTTTTTTAAAAAAATTTAAATTTTTTAAATTTTTAAAAAAAATTTTCCCTTTAAATTTTTTTTTTTTTTTGGTTTTTTAAAATTTTAAAATTTTTTTTTTTTTAATTTTTTTTTAAAACCCCTTTTTTTTTTTTTGTTTTTTTAAAATTATTTTTAAAAAAAAAATTTTTTTTTTTTTTTTTTTTTTTTAAAAAAAAAAATTTTTTTTTTATTTTTTTTTTTTAAATTTTTTTTTTAAATTTTTTTTTTAAAAAAAAAAATTTTTATTTTTAAATTTTTTTTTTGATTTTTTTTTTTTCCCTTTTAAAAAAAAAATTTTTAAAAAAAATTTTTTTTTTTTTTTTTTTAAACCTTTTTTTTAAAAAAAAAATTTTTAAAAATTTTTTTTTTTTCCCTTTTCCCCTTTTTTTTTTTTTTTTAAAAAAAAAATTTTTTTTTTTAAATTTTCCCTTTTAAAATTTTAAATTTTTTTAAAAATTTTTTTTAAAAAAAAAAATTTTTTTTTTTAAAATTTTTTTTCCCCCCCAAAAAAAATTTAAAATTAAAAAAAAAATTTTTTTTTTTTTTTTTTTTTAAAAAAATTTTTTCCCCTTTTTTAAAATTTTAAAATTTTTTTTTTAAAAAAATTTTTAAAAATTTTTTTTTTTTTAAATTTTTTTTGTTTTTTTTTAAAAAAATTTTTTTTTTTTTTTTTTTTTTTTAAAATTTTAATTTTTTTTAAAATTTAAATTTTTTTAAAAAATTTTTTTTTCCCAAAAAAAAATTTTAAAATTTTT
>CAHIKZ030000508.1:832500-895000 GCA_903632075.3 Acanthosepion pharaonis | reverse complement strand
ACTTGTAGTTTTTGTTCTGAGGAACAATCTACATAATTTTATATATATATAATTTTATATATATTATAATTTTTATATATATTATAATTTTCGCTGTTACTATGAACTTACTTTGAAAAATTGCACCAAATTATTCTTGAAAAACGATTCAGAGAAATTTCCAATTTTCTTTCACTTGTAGTTTTTGTTCCGAGAACATTCATATTACCTTTATATATATTATAATTTATATATATTATAATTTTATATATTATTATAATTTCGTTGTTTACCATGAACTTTTACTTGAAAATTGCACCAAATTATTTTTGAAAACGATTCAGAGAAATTTTCCAATTTTCACTTCACTTGTTTTTTCTGTTCTGAGGAACATCTTACATATATATTTATTATATTATTTTATATATATTATAATTTTATATATATTATAATTTTCGCTGTTACCATGAACTTCTTTACTTTTGAAAATTACCAAATTATTTCTTTTGAAATGATTCAGAGAAATTTTCAATTTTTCACTTGTGTTTTCGTTCTGAGGAACATCTTACATAATTTTATATATATTATAATTTTTATATATTATAATTTTTTATATATTATAATTTCGCTGTTACTATGAACTTTACTTGAAAATGCACCAAATTATTCTTGAAAAATGATTCAGAGAATTTTCCAATTTTCTTTCACTTAAGTTTTCGTTCTATAAACATCTACATAATTTTATATATATATTATAATTTTATATATATTATAATTTTATATATTATAATTTTCGTTGTTACCATGACTTTACTTGAAAATGTACCAAATTATTCTTGAAAACGATCTGAGAAATTTTCCAATTTTCTTCACGAAGTTTTCGTTCTGAGGAACATTCACATACTCTTATATATATTATAATTTTAGTATATTATAATTTTATATATATTATAATTTTCGCTGTTACCATGAACTTTAGTTTGAAAAATTGCACCAAATTATTTTTTGAAACGATTCAGAGAAATTTTCCAATTTTCTTCAATTTTTCCTTTCGTTTGAGGAACATCTTATATAATTTTATATATATAATAATTTATATATATTATAATTTTATATATATTATAATTTTTCGCTGTTACCATGAACTTTACTTTGAAAATTGCAATTCAAATTATTCTTGAAAACGATTCAGAGAAATTTTCAATTTTCTTCACTTGTAGTTTTCTGTTCTGAGGAACATCTTACATAATTTTATATATATTATAATTTTATATATATTATAATTTTATATATATTATAATTTCGCTGTTACCATGAACTTTACTTTGAAAATTGCACCAAATTATTCTTTTTGAAAACGATTCAGAGAAATTTTCCAATTTTTCACTTGTAGTTTTCTTTCTGAGGAAATATCTTATAATTTTTTATATATTATAATTTTATATATTATAATTTTATATATTATAATTTTCTGTTACCATGAACTTTACTTTTGAAAATTGCAATTAAATTATTCTTTTTGAAAACGATTCAGAAATTTCTTCAATTTTCTTCACTTGTATTTTCAATTCTGAGGAACATCTTACATAATTTTATATATATTATAATTTTATATATTTATAATTTTATATATATTATAATTTTCGCTGTTACCATGAACTTTACTTGAAAATTGCACCAAATTATTCTTTTGAAAAATTCAGATTCAGAGAAATTTTCCAATTTTCTTCACTTGTAGTTTTCAGTCTGAGGAACATCTTACATAATTTTATATATTATAATTTTATATATATTATAAATTTTATATATATTATAATTTTCGCTGTTACCATGAACTTTACTTTGAAAATTGTAATTCAAATTATTTTTTGAACGATTCAGAGAAATTTTAATTTTCTTTCACTTTGTAGTTTTCTGTTCTGAGGAAACATCTTTACATAATTTTATATATATTATAATTTTATATATATTATAATTTTATATATATTATAATTTTCGCTGTTACCATGAACTTTACTTTGAAAATTGCACCAAATTATTTTGAAAACGATCTAGAGAAATTTTCCAATTTTTCATCACTTGGTTTTTTCGTTTGAGGAACATCTTACATATATTTTTTATATATATTATAATTTTATATATTATAATTTTATATATATTATTCTTTGAAACGATTTTCGCTTGTGTTTTCATGGAACATTTAGTATTGTATTACATTATAATTATTATATAATATAAGCATATTATATAATATAATTCATATATTATAATTGTTCTCCCTAGTAGCTTTGTGTATTGTATTTATAATATATAATTATTGCATATTATAATCATGTTATACATTATAATTATATATTATACCATCCTTTTAGGTAGCTTTTGTATTGTATTATATAATATAATTATTATATATTATAATCATATTATATATTATGTAATTATATATTGTACCTTCTGTTCTCTTTAGGTGCTTTTGTATTGTATTATATATTATACTATTGTATATTATTCAGAGAATTTTATATTTTATTCGCATGATTTTTCTGTTCTTAGGTAGTTTTGTATAATTTATATATATTATAATTTTATATATGTTATAATTTTATATATATTACTATATTTTATACTGTTACCATAGGTTTACTTTGTAATAATATATATTAAGTATTCTTTGAAAACGATTCATATAAATTATATATTTCTTCCCTTAGGGTTTTCTTTCGAGACATCTTACATAATTTTATATATATTATAATTTTATATATATTATAATTTTTATATATATTATAATTTTCATGTTACCATGAACTTTACTTTGAAAATTGCACCAAATTATTCTTTTGAAAACGATTCAGAGAAATTTTCCAATTTCTTCTTCACTTGTAGTTTTCTGTTCTGAGGAACATCTTACATAATTTTATATATATTATAATTTTATATATATTATAATTTTATATATATTATAATTTTCACTGTTACCATGAACTTTACTTTTGAAAATTGCACCAAATTATTCTTTTTGAAAACGATTCAGAGAAATTTTTCAATTTTCTTCACTTTGTAGTTTTCTGTTCTGAGGAACATCTACATAATTTTATATATATTATAATTTTATATATATTATAATTTTTATATATTATAATTTTCGCTGTTACCATGAACTTTACTTTTGAAAAATTGCACCAAATTATTCTTTGAAAACGATTCAGAGAAATTTTTCAAATTTTCTTCGCAGTTTTTTCTGTTCTAGGTAAATCTTACATAATTTTATATATATTATAATTTTATATATTATAATTTTATATATATTATAATTTTATATTGTTACCATCCTCTTTTTTTGAGCTTTTTGTATTATTCTTTATATATTATTCAGAGATATTTTATTTTCATATTATAGTTTTCTGTTATATTACATCTTACATAATTTAGTATATTTTGGTATTTTATATATATTATAATTTTATATATATTATAATTTTCATTATATATTTTAATTTGAAAATTATAATTATTCTTTTGTGAAAACGATTTTGTAAATTTTTCCAATTTATTATAATTGTAGTTTTGTTCTGAGGAACATCTTACATAATTTTATATATATTTCTAATTTTAGGTATATTGTAATTTTATATATATATAATTTCCTTTCTTCCATGAACTTTACTTTTGAGAATTGCATAAATTATTCTTTGAAAACGATTCAGAGAAATTTCAATTTTCTTCACTTGTTAGTTCTGTTCTGAGAACATCTTGTAATTTTATATATATTATAATTTTATATATATTATAATTTTATATATATTATAATTTCGCTGTTACCATGAACTTTACTTTGAAAATTGCACAAATTATTCTTTGAAAACGATTCAGAGAAATTTACCAATTTTCTTCACTTGTAGTTTTCTATTCTGAGGAACATCTTACATAATTTATATATATTATAATTTTATATATTATAATTTTATATATATTACAATTTTTCGCTGTTACCATGAACTTTACTTTGAAATTGCAAATTATTCTTTGAAAACTGATTCAGAGAAATTGCAATTTTCTTCACTTGTAGTTTTCTGTTCACAGGAACATCTTACATATTTATATATTATAATTTTATATATATTATAATTTTATATATATAATTTTCGCTGTTACCATAACTTTACTTCTTGAAAATAACTTTTCAAATTATTCTTTAAAAACGATTCAGAGAAATTTTTCCAATTTTCTTCTTTTGTAGTTTTCTGTTCTGAGGAACATCTTGTAATTTTATATATATTATAATTTTATATATATTATAATTTTATATATATTATAATTTTCGCTGTTACCATGAACTTTTACTTTGAAATTGCAATCAAATTATTCTTTGAAAACGATTCAGAGAATTTTCCAATTTTCTTCACTTGTAGTTTTTTGTTCTGAGGAACATCTTACATAATTTTATATATGTTATAATTTTATATATATTATAATTTTATATATATTATTATTTTCGCTGTTACCATGAACTTTACTTTGAAAATTGCATCCAAATTATTCTTTGAAAACGATTCAGAAATTTTTCCAATTTTCTTCTTACAGTTTTCTCTGTTCTGGAGGAACATCTTTGCATAATTTTATATATGTTATAATTTTTATATATTATAATTTTATATATATTATAATTTTTCGCTGTTACCATGAACTGCTGAAAATTGCAAAATTATTCTTTGAAAACGATTCAGAGAAATTTCCAATTTTCTTCACTTGTAGTTTTTCTGTTCTGAGGAACATCTTACATAATTTTATATATATTATAATTTTATATATATTATATTTATATATATATAATTTTCGCTGTTACCATACTTTACTTTGAAAGTCCAAATTATTCTTTGAAAAACGATTGAAAATTCTTCAGTACTTTCACTTGTAGTTTTTTCTGTTCTGATAGAATATCTTACATACCTTTATATATATATTATAATTTTATATATATTATAATTTTATATATATTATAATTTTCGCTGTTACCATGAACTTTGCTTTGAAAATTGCACCAAATTATTCTTTGAAAACGATTCAGAGAAATTTACCAATTTTCTTCTTGTAGTTTTGTGTTCTGAGGAACATCTTACATATTTTATATATATTATAATTTTATATATATTATAATTTTATATATATAATTTTCATTGTACCATAGACTTTACTTTTGAAAATTGCACCAAATTATTCTTTTGGAAAACAGTTCAGAGAAATTTTCCATTTTTTTTAGAAGTATTTTCGTTTGAGAGGAACATTACATAATTTTATATATATTATAATTTTATATATATTATAATTTTATATATATATAATTTTCCTTTGTTACCATGAACTTTGCTTTGAAAAATTGCACTAAATTATTCTTTAGAAACGATTCGAGAGAAATTTTCCAATTTTCTTCACTTGTTGTTTTCTGTTCTGAGGAACATCTTACATAATTTTTATATATATTATAATTTTTATATATTATAATTTTATATATATAATTTTCGCCGTTACCATGAAACTTTACTGAAAATTTCTGCAACGCCCAATATTCTTTGAAAACGATTCAGAGAAATTTTCCAATTTTCTTCATTTGTATTTTTCTGTTCTGAGAACATCTTTAATATAATTTTTATATATATTATAATTTTATATATATATTATAATTTTTTATATATATTATAATTTTCGCTGTTACCATGAACTTTACTTTGAAAATTGCACCAAATTATTCTTTTTGAAAACGATTCAGAGAAATTTTCCAATTTTCTTTCACTTGTAGTTTTTCTGTTCTGAGGAACATCTTACATATTTTATATATATTATAATTTATATATATATATTTATAATTTTATAACTTTTATTGATATAAATTATTCTTTTTCTTTTGAAAACGATTCATTTTTCGCTTGTTTTTCCATGAACTTTTACTTTTGAAAATTGCACCAAATTATTCTTTTGAAAATTATTCTTGAGAAATTTTCCAATTTTCTTCACTTGTAGTTTTCTGTTCTGAGGAACATTTACATAATTTTATATATATTATAATTTTATATATATTATAATTTTATATATATTATAATTTTCGCTGTTACCATGAACTTTACTTTGAAAATTGCAATCAAAATTCTTTTTTGAAAAACGATTCAGAGAAATTCTTCCAATTTTCTTCACTTTGTAGTTTTTTCTGTTCTGAGGAACATTCACATAGTACATATATATGTTATAATTTTATATATATTATAATTTTATATATATTATAATTTTCATGTTACCATGAACTTTTACTTTGAAAACGTAATCAAATTATTCTTTTGAAAACGATTCAGAAAGTTTTCCAATTTTCTTCACTTGTAGTTTTTGTTCTGAGAACATCTTACATAATTTTATATATATTATAATTTTATATATATAATTTTTATATATATTATAATTTTCTCGCTGTTACCATGAACTTTACTTTGAAAATTGCACCAAATTATCCTTTGAAAAACGATTCAGAGAATTTTCCAATTTTCTTCACTTGTAGTTTTCTGTTCCGAGGAAAACATCTTACATAATTTTATATATATTATAATTTTATATATATTATAATTTTATATATATTATAATTTTATTGTTACCATGAACTTTTACTTTGAAAATTGCACCAAATTATTTTTTGAAAACGATTCAGAGAAATTTTCCAATTTTCTTCACTTAGTAGTTTTCTGTTCTAGAAACATCTTACATAATTTTATATATATTATAATTTTATATATATTATAATTTATATATATTATAATTTCCGCTGTTACCATGAACTTTTTACTTTTGAAAATTGCACCAAATTATTTTTTTAAAACGATTCAGAGAAATTTTCCAATTTTCTTCACTTGTAGTTTTCTGTTCGAGAACATCTTACATAATTTATATATATTATAATTTGCATATATTATAATTTTATATATATTATAATTTTCGCTGTTACCATGAACTTTACTTTGAAAATTGCACCTAAATTATTCTTGAAAACGATTCAGAGAAATTTTCCAATTTTTCTTTCACTTATGGTTTTCTGTTCTGAGGAACATCTTACATAATTTTATATATATATTATAATTTTATATATATTATAATTTTATATATATTATAATTTTCATGTTACCATGAACTTACTTTGAAAATTGCACCAAATTATTCTTTGAAAACAGATCAGAAATTTTCCAATTTTCTTCATTTTGATTTTCTGTTCTGAGGAACATCTTACATAATTTTATATATATTATAATTTTATATATATTATATTTTATATATATTTAATTTCGCTGTTACCATGAACTTTTAGAAAAATTGCACCAAATTATTCTTTTGAAACGATTCAGGTAATTTCTTCTTATTTTTCTGTTGAGGAACATCTTACATAATTTATATATATAATTCTTTTATATATTATAATTTTATATATTATAATTTTGGCTGTTACCATGAACTTTACTTTGAAATTGCACAAATTATTCTTGAAAAACGATTCAGAGAAATTTTCCAATTTTCTTCACTTGTGTTTTTCTGTTCTGAGGAACATTTGTAATTTTATATATATTATAATTTTATATATATTATAATTTTTATATATATTATAATTTCCTTTGTTACCATGAACTTTACTTTAGAAAATTGCACCAAATTAACAGCTTGAAAACGATTAGAGAAATTTTCTTCACCAATTTCTGTTCTGAGGAACATCTTACATAATTTTATATATAATTATAATTTTATATATATTATAATTTTATATATTATTATAATTTTTTCGCTGTTACCATGAACTTTACTTTGAAAATTGCGCAAATTATTCTTTGAAACGATTCAGAAATTTTCCAATTTTCACTTGTAGTTTTTCTGTTCTGAGGAACATCTTACATAATTTTATATATATTATAATTTTATATATATTATAATTTTATATATATAATTTTTGGCTATTACCATGAACGTTACTTTGAAATTGCACCAAATTATTCTTTTGAAACGATTCAGAGAAATTTTCCAATTTTCTTCACTTGTAGTTTTCTGTTCTGAGGAACATTCATATAATTTTATATATTTTTATATATATTATAATTTTATATATATTATAATTTTATATTTATTATAATTCAGAAATTTTCGCTGTTACCATGAACTTTTACTTTTATGATAATTTTTATATATATTGTACTTATATATATTAAATTTTCATAATTGCTTTACTTTGAAAATTATTCTTTGAAAACGATTCAGAGAAATTTTCCAATTTTCTTCTCAGTTTTAAAGCTCTAACATTCTGAGGAACATCTTACATAATTTTATATATATTATAATTTTATATATATATTATAATTTTATATAAAATTATAATTTTCGCTGTTACCATGAACCAATTTTCTTCACTTGAAAATTTCTTGTTCTGCAAATTATTCTTTGAAACGATTCAGAGAATGGAACTTTTCAATTTTATTCACGATTCAGAGAAATAGTTTTCACTTGTTCTGTTCTGAGGAATATCTTACATAATTTTATATATATTATAATTTTATATATATTATAATTTTATATATATTATAATTTTTAAAAATATTAGAGAAATTTTCCAATTTTCTTTGTTACCATGAACGTTAATTTGAAAAATTGCATATATACAAATTATTCTTTGAAAAACGATTCAATTGAGAAATTTTCCAATTTTCTTCCACTTTGTAGTTTTTCTGTTCTGAGGAACATCTTACATAATTTTATATATATTATAATTTTATATATATTATAATTTTATATATATTATAATTTTCGCTGTTACCATGAACTTTACTTTGAAAATTGCACCAAATTATTCTTTTGAAAACGATTCAGAGAAATTTTCCAATTTTTCTTCACTTGTAGTTTTTCTGTTCTGAGGAACATCTTACATAATTTTATATATATTATAATTTTATATATATTATAATTTTATATATATTATAATTTTAATTTTCATGTTACCATGAACTTTACTTTTTGAAAATTGCAATTCAAATTATTCTTTGAAAACGATTCAGAAAATTTTCCAATTTTCTTCACTTGTAGTTTTCTGTTCTGAGGAACATCTTACATAATTTTATATATATTATAATTTTATATATATTATAATTTTATATATATTATAATTTTCGCTGTTACCATGAACTTTACTTTGAAAAATTGCACCAAATTATTCTTTGAAAACGATTCAGAGAAATTTTCCAATTTTTCTTCACTTGTAGTTTTCTGTTCTGAGAACATTTATATAATTTTATATATATTATAATTTTATATATATTATAATTTTATATATTTATAATTTTCGCTGTTACCATGAACTTTACTTTTATAAAAATTGCACCAAATTATTCTTTTATTCTTTTTGAAAATGATTCAGAGAATTTTCCAATTTTCTTCACTTGTAGTTTTTTGTTCTGAGGAACATCTTGTAATTTATATATATTATAATTTTATATATATTATAATTTTATATATATTGAAAAATTGCATAATTTTCGCTGTTACCATGAACTTTTACTTTTATAAAATTGCAATAATTAAATTATTCTTTGAAAACAGATTATTCAAAATTGAGAAATTTTCCAATTTTTCTTCACTTGTAGTTTTCTGTTCTGAGGGAACATCTTACATAATTTTATATATTTATAATTTTTATATATATTATAATTTTATATATATTATAATTTTTCGCTGTTACCATGAACTTTACTTTGAAAAATTGCACCAAATTATTCTTTTGAAAACGATTCAGAGAAATTTTCCAATTTTCTTCACTTGTAGTTTTCTGTTCTGAGGAACATCACATAATTTTATATATATTATAATTTTATATATATTATAATTTTATATATATTATAATTTTCATGTTACCATGAACTTTACTTTGAAAATTGCACCAAATTATTCTTTTGAAACGATTCAGAGAAATTTTCCAATTTTCTTCACACTTGTAATTTTTCTGTTCTGAGGAACATCTTACATAATTTTATATATATTATAATTTTATATATTTATAATTTTATATATATTATAATTTTCATGTTACCATGAACTTTACTTTGAAAATTGCACCAAATTATTCTTTTGTTTTCACGATTCAGAGAATTTTATTTTTTATAATTTTCTTCATAATTTTCGCTGTTACTATGAGTTTTCTTTTCTGTATATATTATAATTTTATATATATCTTACAAAATTTTTTCCAATTTTCATTGTATTTTCTTTCTGATTATATATTTTTATATATATTATAATTTATATATTCTTTGATTATAATTTTCGCTGTTACCATAAACTTTACTTTGAAAATTTTATATATTATAATTTCGCACTATGAACTTTATTATTCTTTTGAAAACGATTCAGAAAATTTTCAATTTTCTTCACTTAGTTTTTCTGTTCTGAGGAACATCTATATATATTATAATTTTTATATATAATTTTTATATATATTATAATTTTTATATATTTATTATAATTTTCGCTTTTAAACATGAACTTTTCTTTTCAAAATTGCGAGGAACATTAATTCTTTGATTAAATTTATTCATTATAATTTTTTTCCAATTTTTTGCTTCACTTGAACTTTTCTTATTTTTTGAAACGATTCAGAGAACATCTTACATAATTTTTCTATATATTACATAATTTTATATATTTTATATATATTATAATTTTATATATATTATAATTTTCGCTGTTACCATGAACTTTACTTTGAAAATTGCACAAATTATTCTTTGAAAACGATTCAGAGAAATTTTTCAATTTTCTTCACTTGTAGTTTTCTGTTCTGAGGAACATCTTACATAATTTATAATTTTAATTTTATATATTATAATTTTATATATATTATAATTTTATATATATTATAATTTTCGCTGTTACCATGAACTTTACTTTGAAAATTGCAAATTATTCTTTGAAAACGATTCAGAGAAATTTTCCACTTTTCTTCATTTGTAGTTTTCATTCTGGAACGTCTTACATAATTTTATATATATTATAATTTTATATATATATAATTTTATATATATTATAATTTTCGCTGTTACCATGAACTTTACTTTGAAAATTGCACCAAATTATTCTTTGAAAACGATTCAGAGAAATTTTCCAATTTTCTTCACTTGTAGTTTTCTGTTCTGAGGAACATCTTACATAATTTTATATATATTATAATTTTTTATATATTATAATTTTATATATATTATAATTTTCGCTGTTACCATGAACTTTACTTTGAAAATTGCACCAAATTATTCTTTGAAAACGATTCAGATAAATTTTCAATTTTCTTCACTTGTAGTTTTCTGTTCTGAGGAACATTCATAAATTTTATATATATTATAATTTTATATATATTATAATTTTATATATATTATAATTTTCATGTTACCAAGAACTTTACTTTGAAAATTGCACCAAATTATTCTTTGAAAAACGATTCAGAGAAATTTTTCCAATTTTCTTCACTTGTAGTTTTCTGTTCTGAGGAACATCTTACATAATTTTATATATATTATAATTTTATATATATATTATAATTTTTATATATATTATAATTTTCCTTTCAGTTACCATTTTCTGAACTTTTACTTTTTAAAATTGCAACCAAATTGTTATTCTTTGAAAACGATTCAGAAATTTTCCAATTTTCTTCACTTGTAGTTTTCTGTTCTGAGGAACATCTTACATAATTTTATATATATTATAATTTTATATATATTATAATTTTATATATATTATAATTTTCGCTGTTACCATGAACTTTACTGAAAATTGCACCAAATTATTCTTTGAAAACGATTCAGAGAAATTTTTCCAATTTTCTTCACTTGTTGTTTTCTGTTCTGAGGAACATCTTACATAATTTTATATATATTATAATTTTATAATATATTATAATTTTATATATAACTTTATTTGATTTCCCAATTATTAAAAACGATTCAGAAATTTTCCAATTTTTCTTCAATTTTCGTTTGGAATATCTTCAAATTATATCTTTAATTTTAAAACGAATTTCATATGAAATTTTTCCAATTTTCTTTTGAAAAATGCACCAAATTTTTCTGTTCTGAAATTTTTTCATCTTACTTGTTTTTTATGAGGAACATCTATAATTTTATATATATATTTATATATTTTATATATATATATTATAATTTTCATGTTACCATGAACTTTACTTTGAAAATTGCATAAAATTATTCTTTGAAAACGATTCAGAGAAATTTTCCAATTTTCTTCACTTGTGTTTTCTGTTCTGAGGAACATCTTACATAATTTTATATATATTATAATTTTATATATATTATATTTTATATATATTATAATTTTCGCTATTACCATGAACTTTTACTTTGAAAATTGCACCAAATTATTCTTTAGAAAACGATTCAAGTTAAACTTTACTTTTCCAATTTTCTTCACTTTTCACTTGTAGTTTTCAGTTCTGAGAACATCTTACATAATTTTATATATATTATAATTTTATATATATTATAATTTTATATATATTTTCGCTGTTATAATTTTCGCTTTGAAAATTACCATGAACTTTACTTTCAGAAATTGCACCAAATTATTTTTATATATAAAAACGATTCAGAAATTTTCAATTTTCTTTTCACTTGTAGTTTTCTGTTCTGAGGAACATCTTACATAATTTTATATATATTATAATTTTATATATATTATAATTTTATATATATTTATAATTTTCATGTTACCATGAACTTTACTTGAAAATTGCACCAAATTATTCTTTGAAAACGATTCAGAGAAATTTTCCAATTTTCTTCACTTGTAGTTTTCTGTTCTGAGGAACATCTTACATAATTTATATATATTATAATTTTATATATATTATAATTTTATATATATTATAATTTTCGCTGTTACCATGAACTTTACTTTGAAAATTGCAAATCAAATTATTCTTTTGAAAACGATTCAGAGAAATTTTTCCAATTTCTTCATTTGTAGTTTTCTGTTCTGAGGAACATCTTACATAATTTTATATATTATAATTTTATATATATTATAATTTTATATATATTATAATTTTCGCTGTTACCATGAACTTTAAATTTGAAATTGCACCAAATTATTCTTTGAAAACGATTCAGAGAAATTTTCCAATTTTCTTCACTTGTAGTTTTTGTTCTGAGGAACATCTTACATAATTTTATATATATTATAATTTTATATATATTATAATTTTATATATATTATATATTTTCTGTTACCATGAACTTTACTTTGAAAATTGCACCAAATTATTCTTTGAAAACGATTCAGAGAAATTTTCCAATTTTTCTTCACTTGTAGTTTTTTCTGAGGAACATTCTTTTATATATATTATAATTTATATATATTATAATTTTATATATATTATAATTTTTTTACCATGAACTTTACTTTGAAAATTGCACCAAATTATTCTTTTTAAAAACGATTCAGAGAAATTTTCCAATTTTCTTCACTTGTAGTTTTCAGTTCTGAGGAACATCTTACATAATTATATATATTATAATTTTATATATATTATAATTTTATATATTATAATTTTCGCTGTTACCATGAACTTTTACTTGAAAAATTGGTAAGAAAAATTATTCTTTTGAAAACGATTCAGAGAAATTTTCCAATTTTCTTCACTTGTAGTTTTCTGTTCTGAGGAACATCTTACATAATTTTATATATTATAATTTTATATATATATTATAATTTTATATATATTATAATTTTCGCTGTTACCATGAACTTTACTTTGAAAATTGCACCAAATTATTCTTTGAAAACGATTCAGAGAAATTTTCCAATTTTCTTCACTTGTAGTTTTCTGTTCTGAGGAACATCTTACATAATTTTATATATATTATAATTTTATATATATTATAATTTTATATATATATATAATTTTCGCTGTTACCATGAACTTTACTTTGAAAATTGCACCAAATTATTCTTTGAAAACGATTCAGAGAAATTTTCCAATTTTCTTCACTTGTAGTTTTCTGTTCTGAGGAACATCTTACATAATTTTATATATATTATAATTTTATATATATTATAATTTTATATATATTATAATTTTTCGCTGTTACCATGAACTTTACTTTGAAAATTGCACCAAATTATTCTTTTTGAAAACGATTCAGAGAAATTTTCCAATTTTCTTCGCTTGTGAGGAACATCTTATATAATTTTATATATATTATAATTTTATGTTTTCTGTTCTGAGGAACATCTTACATAATTTTATATATATTATAATTTTATATATATTATAATTTTATATATATTATAATTTTCGCTGTTACCATGAACTTTACTTTGAAAATTGCACCAAATTATTCTTTGAAAACGATTCAGAGAAATTTTCCAATTTTCTTCACTTGTAGTTTTCTGTTCTGAGGAACATCTTACATAATTTTATATATATTATAATTTTATATATATTATAATTTTATATATATTATAATTTTCGCTGTTACCATGAACTTTACTTTGAAAAATTGCAACCAAATTATTCTTTTTGAAACGATTCAGAGAAATTTTCCAATTTTCTTCACTTGTAGTTTTTTCTGTTCTGAGGAACATCTTACATAATTTTATATATATTATAATTTTATATATATTATAATTTATATATATATTATAATTTCGCTGTTACCATGAACTTTTACTTTGAAAATTGCACCAAATTATTCTTTGAAAACGATTCAGAGAAATTTTTCCAATTTTTTTCACTTGTAGTTTTCTGTTCTGAGGAACATCTTACATAATTTTATATATATTATAATTTTATATATATTATAATTTTATATATATTATAATTTTCGCTGTTACCATGAACTTTACTTTGAAAATTGCACCAAATTATTCTTTGAAAACGATTCAGAGAAATTTTCCAATTTTCTTCACTTGTAGTTTTCTGTTCTGAGGAACATCTTACATAATTTTTTTATATATTTATAATTTTATATATATTATAATTTTATATATATTATAATTTTCGCTGTTACCATGAACTTTACTTTGAAAATTGCACCAAATTATTCTTTGAAAACGATTCAGAGAAATTTTCCAATTTTCTTCACTTGTAGTTTTTCTGTTCTGAGGAACATCTTATATAATTTATATATTATAATTTTATATATATTATAATTTTATATATATTATAATTTTCGCTGTTACCATGAACTTTACTTTGAAAATTGCACCAAATTATTCTTTGAAAAAACGATTCAGAGAAATTTTCCAATTTTCTTCACTTGTAGTTTTCTGTTCTGAGGAACATCTTACATAATTTTATATATATTATAATTTTATATATATTTTATAATTTTATATATATTATAATTTTCATATTACCATGAACTTTACTTTGAAAATTATATTATAATTTTTAATTATTCTTTGAAAACGATTCAGAGAAATTTTTCCAATTTTCTTCACTTGTAGTTTTCTGTTCTGAGGAACATCTTACATAATTTATATATATTATAATTTTATATATATTATAATTTTATATATATTATAATTTTTGCTGTTACCATGAACTTTACTTTGAAAATTGCACCAAATTATTCTTTGAAAACGATTCAGAGAAATTTTCCAATTTTCTTCACTTGTAGTTTTCTGTTCTGAGGAACATCTTACATAATTTTATATATATTATAATTTTATATATATTATAATTTTATATATATTATAATTTTCGCTGTTACCATGAACTTTACTTTTGAAAATTGCACCAAATTATTCTTTGAAAACGATTCAGAGAAATTTTCCAATTTTCTTCACTTGTAGTTTTCTGTTCTTAGGAATTTTATATATATTATAATTTTTATATATATTTTTATAATATTTATATATTTTTGAAAATTTTTTTATATATTTTCCAATTTTTGTAGTTTTCGTTCTGTTCTTACCATGAACTTTAATTTTATAATATTATAATTTTAAATTTATAATTTTTTTTACCAAAACGATTCAAATTATTCTTTGAAAACGATCCAAGAAATTTTCTTCAATTTTAGTTTTTCTGTTCTGAGGAACATCTTTTAATTTTATATATATTATAATTTTTATATATATTATAATTTTATATATATTATAATTTTATATATAAATTATAATTTTCGCCAATTACCATGAACTTTTCGTTCTGACATTTAAAATATTATAATTTTATATATATTATAATTTTAAATTATTTTCTTTGAAAACGATTCAGAGAAATTATTCTTTGAAAACGATTCAATTTTCTTCACTTGTAGTTTTCTGTTCTGAGGAACATCTTACATAATTTTATATATATTATAATTTATTTTATATATTATAATTTTATATATATTATAATTTTCGCTGTTACCATGAACTTTACTTTGAAAATTGCACCAAATTATTCTTTGAAAACGATTCAGAGAAATTTTCCAATTTTCTTCACTTGTAGTTTTCTGTTCTGAGGAACATCTTACATAATTTTATATATATAATTTTATAATTTTATATATATTATAATTTTGTTACCATAACTATTTGAAAATTGCATAAAAACGATTTTTCTTCTGATTATCTTACATAATTTTACTATTTATAATTTTAAATTATTTTTATATATATTATAATTTTGTTACCAAATTATTTGAAAATTGCACCAAATTATTCTTGAAAACGATTCAGAGAAATTTTCCAATTTTCTTCACTTGTAGTTTTCTGTTCTGAGGAACATCTTACATATATATTATAATTTATATATATTATAATTTTATATATTATAATTTTCGCTGTTACCATGAACTTTTACTTTGAAATTGCATAAATTATTCTTTGAAAACGATTTTTTCCAATTTTCTTCACTTGTAGTTTTCTGAGGAACATCTTACTAATTTTATATATATTATAATTTTATATATATTATAATTTTAATATATTATAATTTTCTTTTACTTTGAAAATTGCACCAAATTATTCTTTTGAAAACGATTCAGAGAAATTTTCCAATTTTTTCTTCACTTGTAGTTTTCTGTTCTGAGGAACATCTTACATAATTTTATATATATTATAATTTTATATATATTATAATTTTATATATATTATAATTTTCGCTGTTACCATGAACTTTTTACTTTGAAAATTGCACCAAAATTATTCTTTGAAAACGATTCAGAGAAATTTTCCAATTTTCTTCACTTGTAGTTTTCTGTTCTGAGGAACATCTTACATAATTTTATATATATTATAATTTTATATATATTATAATTTTATATATATTATAATTTTCGCTGTTACCATGAACTTTACTTTGAAAATTGCACCAAATTATTCTTTGAAACGATTCAGAGAAATTTTCCAATTTTCTTCACTTGTAGTTTTCTGTTCTGAGGAACATCTTACATAATTTTATATATATTATAATTTTATATATATTATAATTTTATATATATTATAATTTTCGCTGTTACCATGAACTTTACTTTGAAAATTGCACCAAATTATTCTTTGAAAACGATTCAGAGAAATTTTCCAATTTTCTTCACTTGTAGTTTTCTGTTCTGAGGAACATCTTACATAATTTTATATATATTATAATTTTATATATATTATAATTTTATATATATTATAATTTTTCTTTGAAAACGATTCAGTTACCATGAACTTTTGACTTTTGAAAATATGCACCAAATTATTTTTGAAAACGATTCAGAGAAATTTTCCAATTTTCTTCACTTGTAGTTTTCTGTTCTGAGGAACATCTTACATAATTTTATATATATTATAATTTTATATATATTATAATTTTATATATATTATAATTTTCGCTGTTACCATGAACTTTACTTTGAAAATTGCACCAAATTATTCTTTGAAAACGATTCAGAGAAATTTTCCAATTTTCTTCACTTGTATTTTTCTGTTCTGAGGAACATCTTACATAATTTTATATATATTATAATTTTATATATTATAATTTTATATATATTATAATTTTTTTGCTGTTACCATGAACTTTACTTTGAAAATTGCACCAAATTATTCTTTGAAAAGATTCAGAGAAATTTCCATTCAGAGAAATTTTCCAATTTTCTTCACTTGTAGTTTTTCTGTTCTGAGGAACATCTTACATAATTTTATATATATTATAATTTTATATATATTATAATTTTATATATATTATAATTTTCGCTGTTACCATGAACTTTTACTTTGAAAATTGCAAATTAAATTATTTTTTGAAACGATTCAGAGAAATTTTCCAATTTTCTTCACTTGTAGTTTTCTGTTCTGAGGAACATCTTACATAATTTTATATATATTATAATTTTATATATATTATAATTTTATATATATTATAATTTTCGCTGTTACCATGAACTTTACTTTGAAAATTGCACCAAATATTCTTTGAAAACGATTCAGAGAAATTTTCCAATTTTCTTCACTTGTAGTTTTCTGTTCTGAGGAACATCTTACATAATTTTATATATATTATAATTTTATATATATTATAATTTTATATATATTATAATTTTCGCTGTTACCATGAACTTTACTTTGAAAATTGCAATTAAATTATTCTTTGAAAACGATTCAGAGAAATTTTCCAATTTTCTTCACTTGTAGTTTTTTGTTCTGAGGAACATCTTACATAATTTTATATATTTTATATATATATTATAATTTTATATATATTATAATTTTATATATATTATAATTTTTCGCTGTTACCATGAACTTTACTTTATAAAATTTTATATATATTATAATTTTTAAATTATTCTTTTTGAAAAACGATTCAGAGAAATTTTCCAATTTTCTTCACTTGTAGTTTTCTGTTCTGAGGAACATCTTACATAATTTTATATATATTATAATTTTATATATATTATAATTTTATATATATTATAATTTTCGCTGTTACCATGAACTTTTACTTTGAAAATTGCACAAATTATTCTTTGAAAACGATTCAGAGAAATTTTCCAATTTTCTTCACTTGTAGTTTTCTGTTCTGAGGAACATCTTACATAATTTTATATATATATATAATTTTATATATATATTATAATTTTATATATATTATAATTTTTGAAAACGAGAAAATTTTCCAATTTTCTTCATTGAAATTTTATTATTATAATTTATATATATTTACTTTGAAAATTTTTCGCTGTTACCATGAACTTTACTTTGAAAATTATTCTTTTTGAAAACGATTCAGAGAAATTTTCCAATTTTCTTCACTTGTAGTTTTCTGTTCTGAGGAACATCTTATATAATTTTATATATATTATAATTTTATATATATTATAATTTTATATATATTATAATTTTCGCTGTTACCATGAACTTTACTTTGAAAATTGCACCAAATTATTCTTTTGAAAACGATTCAGAGAAATTTTCCAATTTTCTTCACTTGTAGTTTTCTTCTGAGGAACATCTGAGGAATTTTATTATTATAATTTTATATATATTATAATTTTATATATATATAATTTTATATATATTATAATTTTCTTTGAAAACGATTCAGAGAAATTTTCACCATGAAGGAACATTTACTTTTATATATATTAAATTTTATATATATTATAATTTTCGCTGCACTTTACTTTGAAAATTGCACTAAATTATTCTTTTGAAAACGATTCAGAGAAATTTTCCAATTTTCTTCACTTGTAGTTTTCTGTTCTGAGGAACATCTTACATAATTTTATATATATTATAATTTTATATATATTATAATTTTATATATATTATAATTTTCGCTGTTACCATGAACTTTACTTTGAAAATTGCACCAAATTATTCTTTGAAAACGATTCAGAGAAATTTTCCAATTTTCTTCACTTGTAGTTTTCTGTTCTGAGGAACATCTTACATAATTTTATATATATTATAATTTTATATATATTATAATTTTATATATATTATAATTTTCGCTGTTACCATGAACTTTTACTTTGAAAATTGCACCAAATTATTCTTTTGAAAACGATTCAGAGAAATTTTCCAATTTTTCTTCACTTGTAGTTTTCTGTTCTGAGGAACATCTTACATAATTTTATATATATATTATAATTTTATATATTATAATTTTATATATATTATAATTTTCGCTGTTACCAAAACGAACTTTACTTTTTCAAATTGAGGAACATCTTACAAATTTTATATTCTTTATATAAAATATATAATTTTCGATTCAGAGAAATTTTCCAATTTTCTTCAAAACTTGTAGTTTTCTGTTTTCTTCTGAGGAACATCTTACATAATTTTATATATATATTTTATAATTTTATATATATTATAATTTTATATATATTATAATTTTCGCTGTTACCATGAACTTTACTTTTGAAAATTGCACCAAATTATTCTTTTTTCAGAGAAAACGATTCAGAGAAATTTTCCAATTTTCTTCACTTGTAGTTTTCTGTTCTTTTGAAACGGAAATTTTCCATTTCTTACAGTAATTTTTCTGATATATAATTTTATATATTTTATATATATTATAATTTTATATATATTATAATTTTCATGTTACCATGAACTTTACTTTGAAAATTGCACCAAATTATTCTTTGAAAACGATTCAGAGAAATTTTCCAATTTTCTTCACTTGTAGTTTTCTGTTCTGAGGAACATCTTACATAATTTTATATATATTATAATTTTATATATATTATAATTTTATATATATATTATTTTCGCTGTTACCATGAACTTTACTTTGAAAATTGCACCAAATTATTCTTTGAAAACGATTCAGAGAAATTTTCCAATTTTCTTCACTTGTAGTTTTCTGTTCTGAGGAACATCTTACATAATTTTATATATATTATAATTTTATATATATTATAATTTTATATATATTATAATTTTCGCTGTTACCATGAACTTTACTTTGAAAAATTGCACCAAATTATTCTTTTTTTTGAAAACGATTCAGAGAAATTTTCCAATTTTCTTCACTTGTAGTTTTCTGTTCTGAGGAACATCTTACATAATTTTTATATATATTATAATTTTATATATATTATAATTTTATATATATTATAATTTTCGATTCAGTTACCATTTTCTGAGGAACTTTACTTTTTAAAATTATTATAATTTTAAATTATTCTTTTGAAAACGATTCAGAGAAATTTTCAATTTTCTTCAGAGAAATTGTAGTTTTTCTGTTCTGAGGAACATCTTACATAATTTTATATATATTATAATTTTATATATATTATAATTTTATATATATTATAATTTTCGCTGTTACCATGAACTTTACTTTGAAAATTGCACCAAATTATTCTTTGAAAACGATTCAGAGAAATTTTCCAATTTTCTTCACTTGTAGTTTTCTGTTCTGAGGAACATCTTACATAATTTTATATATATTATAATTTTATATATATTATAATTTTATATATATTATAATTTTCGCTGTTACCATGAACTTTTTACTTTGAAAATTGCACCAAATTATTCTTTGAAAACGATTCAGAGAAATTTTCCAATTTTCTTCACTTGTAGTTTTCTGTTCTGAGGAACATCTTACATAATTTTATATATATTATAATTTTATATATATTATAATTTTATATATATTATAATTTTCGCTGTTACCATGAACTTTACTTTGAAAATTGCACCAAATTATTCTTTGAAAACGATTCAGAGAAATTTTCCAATTTTTCTTCACTTGTAGTTTTCTGTTCTGAGGAACATCTTACATAATTTTATATATTATAATTTTATATATATTATAATTTTATATATTATAATTTTCGCTGTTACCATGAACTTTACTTTGAAAATTGCACCAAATTATTCTTTGAAAACGATTCAGAGAAATTTTCCAATTTTCTTCACTTGTAGTTTTCTGTTCTGAGGAACATCTTACATAATTTTATATATATTATAATTTTATATATATTATAATTTTATATATATTATAATTTTCTGTTACCATACCATGAACTTTACTTTGAAAATTGCACCAAATTATTCTTTTGAAAACGATTCAGAGAAATTTTCCAATTTTTCTTCACTTGTAGTTTTCTGTTCTGAGGAACATCTTTAATTTTATATATATTATAATTTTATATATATTATAATTTTTATATATTAAATTTTCGCTGTTACCATGAACTTTACTTTGAAAATTGAAATTATTCTTTGAAAACGATTTTTTCACTTCACTTCTGTAGTTTTCTGTTCTGAGGAACATCTTTATATATATTATAATTTTATATATATTATAATTTTATATATATTATAATTTTATATATATTATAAAATTTTATTCTTTGAAAACGATTCAGAGAAATTTTCCAATTTTCCATGAACTTTCTGAGGAACTTTGAAAATTGCATATAAATTATTTTTTTATTAAAACGATTCAGAAAATTGAAATTTTCGATTCAAGAATTTTCCAATTTTTCTTCCTTGTAGTTTTCTGTTCTGAGGAACATCTTACATAATTTTATATATTTATAATTTTATATATATTATAATTTTATATATATTATAATTTTCGCTGTTACCATGAACTTTACTTTGAAAATTGCACCAAATTATTCTTTGAAAACGATTCAGAGAAATTTTCCAATTTTCTTCACTTGTAGTTTTCTGTTCTGAGGAACATCTTACATAATTTTATATATATTATAATTTTATATATATTATAATTTTATATATATTATAATTTTCGAACTTTACTTTGTTACCATGAACTTTACTTTTTTCGAAATTGCATATATATTATAATTTTAAATTATAATTTTTTATATTAAACGATTCAGAGAAATTTTCCAATTTTCTTCACTTTTTCTTCACTTGTTTTCTGTTCTGAGGAACATCTTACATAATTTTATATATATTATAATTTTATATATATTATAATTTTATATATATTATAATTTTCGCTGTTACCATGAACTTTACTTTGAAAATTGCACCAAATTATTCTTTGAAAACGATTCAGAGAAATTTTCCAATTTTCTTCACTTGTAGTTTTTCTGTTCTGAGGAACATCTTACATAATTTTATATATATTATAATTTTATATATATTATAATTTTATATATATTATAATTTTCATGTTACCATGAACTTTACTTTGAAAATTGCACCAAATTATTCTTTTTGAAAACGATTCAGAGAAATTTTCCAATTTTCTTCACTTGTAGTTTTCTGTTCTGAGGAACATCTTACATAATTTTATATATATTATAATTTTATATATATTATAATTTTATATATATTATAATTTTCGCTGTTACCATGAACTTTACTTTTCTTTGAAAACGATTGCACCAAATTATTCTTTTCTGAAAACGATTCAGAGAAATTTTCCAATTTTCTTCACTTGTAGTTTTCTGTTCTGAGGAACATCTTACATAATTTATATATTATAATTTTATATATATTATAATTTTATATATATTATAATTTTCGCTGTTACCATGAACTTTACTTTGAAAATTGCACCAAATTATTCTTTGAAAACGATTCAGAGAAATTTTTAATTTTCTTCACTTGTAGTTTTCTGTTCTGAGGAACATCTTTATAATTTTATATATATTATAATTTTTATATATTATAATTTTATATATATTATAATTTTCGCTGTTACCATGAACTTTACTTTGAAAATTGCACCAAATTATTCTTTGAAAACGATTCAGAGAAATTTTCCAATTTTCTTCACTTGTAGTTTTCTGTTCTGAGGAACATCTTACATAATTTTATATATATTATAATTTTATATATATTATAATTTTATATATATTATAATTTTCGCTGTTACCATGAACTTTACTTTGAAAATTGCACCAAATTATTCTTTGAAAACGATTCAGAGAAATTTTCCAATTTTTCTTCACTTGTAGTTTTTCTGTTCTGAGGAACATCTTACATAATTTTATATATATTATAATTTTATATATATTATAATTTTATATATATTATAATTTTCGCTGTTACCATGAACTTTACTTTGAAAATTGCACCAAATTATTCTTTTGAAAACGATTCAGAGAAATTTTCCAATTTTTCTTTCTGAGGAACATTTTCTGTTCTGAGGATATCTTATAACATATATTTTTTTATATATATTATTTTCGCTGTTACCATGAACTTTACTTTGAAATTGCACCAAATTATTCTTTGAAAACGATTCAGATTTTAATTTTCTTCACTTGTAATTTTCGTTCTGAGGAACATCTACCATGAACTTTTACTTTGAAAATTGCACAAATTATTCTTTGAAAACGATTCAGAGAAATTTTCCAATTTTTTCACTTGTAGTTTTTCTGTTCTGAGGAACATCTTACATAATTTTATATATATTATAATTTTATATATATTATAATTTTATATATATTATAATTTTCGCTGTTACCATGAACTTTACTTTGAAAATTGCACCAAATTATTCTTTGAAAACGATTCAGAGAAATTTTCCAATTTTCTTCACTTGTAGTTTTCTGTTCTGAGGAACATCTTACATAATTTTATATATTATAATTTTATATATATTATAATTTTATATATTATAATTTTCGCTGTTACCATGAACTTTACTTTGAAAATTGCACCAAATTATTCTTTTGAAAACGATTCAGAGAAATTTTCCAATTTTCTTCACTTGTAGTTTTCTGTTCTGAGGAACATCTTACATAATTTTATATATATTATAATTTTATATATATTATAATTTTATATATATTATAATTTTCGCTGTTACCATGAACTTTACTTTGAAAATTGCAAAAATTATTCTTTTTGAAAACGATTCAGAGAAATTTTCCAATTTTCTTCATTTTTTTCTTTCTGAGGAACATCTTACATAATTTTATATATATTATAATTTTATATATATTATAATTTTATATATATTATAATTTTCCTTTGTTACCATGAACTTTTTTGAAAATTGCACCAAATTATTCTTTGAAAACGATTCAGAGAAATTTTCCATTTTCTTCAGGAACATTTATAATTTTATATATATTATAATTTTATATATATTATAATTTTATATATATTATAATTTTCGCTGTTACCATGAACTTTACTTTGAAAATTGCACCAAATTATTCTTTTTGAAACGATTCAGAGAAATTTTCCAATTTTCTTCACTTGTAGTTTTCTGTTCTGAGGAACATCTTACATAATTTTATATATATTATAATTTTATATATATTATAATTTTATATATATTATAATTTTCGCTTTTACCATGAACTTTACTTTGAAAAATTGCACCAAATTATTCTTTGAAAACGATTCAGAGAAATTTTCCAATTTTCTTCACTTGTAGTTTTTTTCTGTTCTGAGGAACATCTTTGACATAATTTTATATATATTATAATTTTATATATATTATAATTTTATATATATTATAATTTTCGCTGTTACCATGAACTTTACTTTGAAAATTGCACCAAATTATTCTTTGAAAACGATTCAGAGAAATTTTCCAATTTTCTTCACTTGTAGTTTTCTGTTCTGAGGAACATCTTACATAATTTTATATATATTATAATTTTATATATATTATAATTTTATATATATTATAATTTTCGCTGTTACCATGAACTTTACTTTGAAAATTGCACCAAATTATTTCTTTGAAAACGATTCAGAGAAATTTTCCAATTTTCTTCACTTGTAGTTTTCTGTTCTGAGGAACATCTTACATAATTTTATATATATTATAATTTTATATATATTATAATTTTATATATATTATAATTTTCGCTGTTACCATGAACTTTACTTTGAAAATTGCACCAAATTATTCTTTGAAAACGATTCAGAGAAATTTTCCAATTTTCTTCACTTGTAGTTTTCTGTTCTGAGGAACATCTTACATAATTTTATATATATTATAATTTTATATATATTATAATTTTATATATATTATAATTTTCGCTGTTACCATGAACTTTACTTTGAAAATTGCACCAAATTATTCTTTGAAAACGATTCAGAAAATTTTCCAATTTTCTTCACTTGTAGTTTTCTGTTCTGAGGAACATCTTAATTTTATATATATTATTTTATATATATTATATATTTTAATTTCGCTACCATGAACTTTATTTGAAAATTTTATTCTTTTTTATTCAGAGAAATTAATTTTCGTAGTTTTCTGTTACCATGATATATATTATAATTTTTTAAATATTATAATTTTAATATTTATAATTTTTCTTTACCATGAAAAAAATTGCACCAAATTATTCTTTGAAAACGATTCAGAGAAATTTTCCAATTTTCTTCACTTGTAGTTTTCTGTTCTGAGGAACATCTTACATAATTTTATATATATTATAATTTTATATATATTATAATTTTATATATATTATAATTTTCACTGTTACCATGAACTTTACTTTGAAAATTGCACCAAATTATTCTTTTTTGAAAAACGATTCAGAGAAATTTTCCAATTTTCTTCACTTGTAGTTTTCTGTTCTGAGGAACATCTTACATAATTTTATATATATTATAATTTTATATATATTATAATTTTATATATATTATAATTTTCGCTGTTACTGAACTTACTTTGAAATTGAACTTTTAAAACTTTCAGAAAATTTTTCTTCACTTGCATCTTACAAATTTTATTCTTTTAATTTTATATATATTATAATTTTATATAAAAATTTTCGACCATGAACTTTACTTTGAAAATTTTATTCTTTGAAACAATTTTCTTCACTTGTAGTTTTCTGTTCTGAGGAACATCTTACATAATTTTATATATATTATAATTTTATATATATTATAATTTTATATATATTATAATTTTCGCTGTTACCATGAACTTTAAAATTGCTTTTCTTTGAAAATTGCACCAAATTATTCTTTGAAAACGATTCAGAGAAATTTTTATAATTTTCTTCACTTGTAGTTTTCTTTTGAAATTGCAATCAAATTCTTTGAAAACGATTCAGAGAACATCTTACATAATTTTATATATATTATAATTTTATATATATTATAATTTTATATATATTTTTATAATTTTTTTCTGTTACCATGAACTTTACTTTGAAAATTGCACCAAATTATTCTTTGAAAACGATTCAGAGAAATTTTCCAATTTTCTTCACTTGTAGTTTTCTGTTCTGAGGAACATCTTACATAATTTTATATATATATTATAATTTTATATATATTATAATTTTATATATATTATAATTTTTCGCTGTTACCATGAACTTTACTTTGAAAATTGCACCAAATTATTCTTTTTGAAACGATTCAGAGAAATTTTCCAATTTTCAATTTTCACTTGTAGTTTTCTGTTCTGAGGAACATCTTACATAATTTTATATATATTATAATTTTATATATATTATAATTTTATATATATTATAATTTTCGCTGTTACCATGAACTTTACTTTGAAAATTGCACCAAATTATTCTTTGAAAACGATTCAGAGAAATTTTCCAATTTTCTTCACTTGTAGTTTTCTGTTCTGAGGAACATCTTACATAATTTTATATATATTATAATTTTATATATATTATAATTTTATATATATTATAATTTTCGCTGTTACCATGAACTTTACTTTGAAAATTGCACCAAATTATTCTTTGAAAACGATTCAGAGAAATTTTCCAATTTTCTTCACTTGTAGTTTTCTGTTCTGAGGAACATCTTACATAATTTTATATATATTATAATTTTATATATATTATAATTTTATATATATTATAATTTTCTTTGAAACTGTTACCATGAACTTTACTTTGAAAATTGCACCAAATTATTCTTTGAAAACGATTCAGAGAAATTTTTCCAATTTTCTTCACTTGTAGTTTTCTGTTCTGAGGAACATCTTAATTTTATATATTTTATATATATTATAATTTTATATATTATAATTTTTCCTTGTTATTTTTTGAAAAATTGCATAAATTATTCTTTAGAAACGATTCAGATTTTTTTTCTTCACTTGTAGTTTTCTGTTCTGACCATGAATATATATTATAATTTTATATATATTATAATTTATTATAATTTTCGCTGTTACCATGAACTTTACTTTTGAAAATTGCACCAAATTATTCTTTGAAAACGATTCAGAGAAATTTTCCAATTTTCTTCACTTGTAGTTTTCTGTTCTGAGGAACATCTTACATAATTTTATATATATTATAATTTTATATATATTATAATTTTATATATATTATAATTTTCGCTGTTACCATGAACTTTACTTTGAAAATTGCACCAAATTATTCTTTGAAAACGATTCAGAGAAATTTTCCAATTTTCTTCACTTGTAGTTTTCTGTTCTGAGGAACATCTTACATAATTTTATATATATTATAATTTTATATATATTATAATTTTATATATATTATAATTTTCGCTGTTACCATGAACTTTACTTTGAAAATTGCACCAAATTATTCTTTTTGAAAACGATTCAGAGAAATTTTCCAATTTTCTTCACTTGTAGTTTTCTGTTCTGAGGAACATCTTACATAATTTTATATATATTATAATTTTATATATATTATAATTTTATATATATTATAATTTTCGCTGTTACCATGAACTTTACTTTGAAAATTGCAAATTTTCCAAATTATTTTCTTTCTGAAAATCGATTCATATAAATTTTCCAATTTTCTTCACTTGTAGTTTTTATTCTTTGAAAACGATTGAGAAACATCTTACATAATTTTATATATATATTATAATTTTATATATATTATAATTTTATATATATTATAATTTTCGCTGTTACCATGAACTTTACTTTGAAAATTGCACCAAATTATTCTTTGAAAACGATTCAGAGAAATTTTCCAATTTTCTTCACTTGTAGTTTTCTGTTCTGAGGAACATCTTACATAATTTTATATATATTATAATTTTATATATATTATAATTTTATATATATTATAATTTTCGCTGTTACCATGAACTTTACTTTGAAAATTGCACCAAATTATTCTTTGAAAACGATTCAGAGAAATTTTCCAATTTTCTTCACTTGTAGTTTTCTGTTCTGAGGAACATCTTACATAATTTTATATATATTATAATTTTATATATATTATAATTTTATATATATTATAATTTTCGCTGTTACCATGAACTTTACTTTGAAAATTGCACCAAATTATTCTTTGAAAACGATTCAGAGAAATTTTCCAATTTTCTTCAGGAACTTAATTTTATATTTTTCTGTTCTGAGGAACATCTTAAAACATATTTTCCAATTTTATATATATTATAATTTTATATATATTATAATTTTATATATATTATAATTTTCGCTGTTACCATGAACTTTACTTTGAAAATTGCACCAAATTATTCTTTGAAAACGATTCAGAGAAATTTTCCAATTTTCTTCACTTGTAGTTTTCTGTTCTGAGGAACATCTTACATAATTTTATATATATTATAATTTTATATATATTATAATTTTATATATATTATAATTTTCGCTTTACCATGAACTTTACTTTGAAAATTGCCAAATTATTCTTTTGAAAACGATTCAGAGAAATTTTTCAATTTTCTTCACTTGTAGTTTTCTGTTCTGAGGAACATCTTACATAATTTTATATATATTATAATTTTATATATATTATAATTTTATATATATTATAATTTCGCTGTTACCATGAACTTTATTTGAAAATTGCACCAAATTATTTGAAAACGATTCAGAGAAATTTTCCAATTTTCTTCACTTGTAGTTTTTCTGTTCTGAGGAACATCTTACATAATTTTATATATATTATAATTTTATATATATTATAATTTTATATATATTATAATTTTCGCTGTTACCATGAACTTTACTTTGAAAATTGCACCAAATTATTCTTTTGAAAACGATTCAGAGAAATTTTCCAATTTTCTTCACTTGTAGTTTTCTGTTCTGAGGAACATCTTACATAATTTTATATATATTATAATTTTATATATATTATAATTTTATATATATTATAATTTTCGCTGTTACCATGAACTTTACTTTGAAAATTGCACCAAATTATTCTTTTCCAATTTTTCTTCACTTGAAAACGATTCATAATTTTGACCATGAAATTTTTGCCAATTTTCTTCACTTGTAGTTTTCTGTTCTGAGGAACATCTTACATAATTTTATATATATTATAATTTTATATATATTATAATTTTATATATATTATAATTTTCGCTGTTACCATGAACTTTACTTTGAAAATTGCACCAAATTATTCTTTGAAAACGATTCAGAGAAATTTTCCAATTTTCTTCACTTGTAGTTTTCTGTTCTGAGGAACATCTTACACATAATTTTATATATATTATAATTTTATATATATTATAATTTTATATATATTATAATTTTCTTTGAAAACGATTCAGTTACCATGAACTTTACTTTGAAAATTTTATATATATTATAATTTTGTATATATTATAATTTTCACCAAATTATTCTTTTGAAAACGATTCAGAGAAATTTTCCAATTTTCTTCACTTGTATTTTCTGTTCTGAGGAACATCTTACATAATTTTATATATATTATAATTTTATATATATTATAATTTTATATATATTATAATTTTCGCTGTTACCATGAACTTTACTTTGAAAATTGCACCAAATTATTCTTTGAAAACGATTCAGAGAAATTTTCCAATTTTCTTCACTTGTAGTTTTCTGTTCTGAGGAACATCTTACATAATTTTATATATATTATAATTTTATATATATTATAATTTTATATATATTATAATTTTCGCTGTTACCATGAACTTTACTTTGAAAATTGCACAAATTATTCTTTGAAAACGATTCAGAGAAATTTTCCAATTTTCTTCACTTGTAGTTTTTTTCTGTTCTGAGGAACATCTTACATAATTTTATATATATTATAATTTTATATATATTATAATTTTATATATATTATAATTTTCGCTGTTACCATGAACTTTACTTTGAAAATTGCACCAAATTATTCTTTGAAAACGATTCAGAGAAATTTTCCAATTTTCTTCACTTGTAGTTTTCTGTTCTGAGGAACATCTTACATAATTTTATATATATTATAATTTTATATATATTATAATTTTATATATATTATAATTTTCGCTGTTACCATGAACTTTACTTTGAAAATTGCACCAAATTATTCTTTTTGAAAACGATTCAGAGAAATTTTCCAATTTTCTTCACTTGTAGTTTTCTGTTCTGAGGAACATCTTACATAATTTTATATATATTATAATTTTATATATATTATAATTTTATATATATTATAATTTTCGCTGTTACCATGAACTTTACTTTGAAAATTGCACCAAATTATTCTTTGAAAACGATTCAGAGAAATTTTCCAATTTTCTTCACTTGTAGTTTTCTGTTCTGAGGAACATCTTACATAATTTTATATATATTATAATTTTATATATATTATAATTTTATATATATTATAATTTTCGCTGTTACCATGAACTTTACTTTGAAAATTGCACCAAATTATTCCAAATTATTCTTTGAAAACGATTCAGAGAAATTTTCCAATTTTCTTCACTTGTAGTTTTCTGTTCTGAGGAACATCTTACATAATTTTATATATATTATAATTTTATATATATTATAATTTTATATATATTATAATTTTCAGCTGTTACCATGAACTTTACTTTGAAAATTGCACCAAATTATTCTTTGAAAACGATTCAGAGAAATTTTCCAATTTTCTTCACTTGTAGTTTTCTGTTCTGAGGAACATCTTACATAATTTTATATATATTATAATTTTATATATATTATAATTTTATATATATTATAATTTTCATGTTACCATGAACTTTACTTTGAAAATTGCACCAAATTATTCTTTGAAAAACGATTCAGAGAAATTTTCCAATTTTCTTCACTTGTAGTTTTCTGTTCTGAGGAACATCTTACATAATTTTATATATATTATAATTTTATATATATTATAATTTTATATATATTATAATTTTTTCTTGTTACCATGAACTTTACTTTGAAAATTGCACCAAATTATTCTTTTGAAAACGATTCAGAGAAATTTTTCCAATTTTCTTCACTTGTAGTTTTCTGTTCTGAGGAATCTTACATCTTATATATTTTTATATATATTATAATTTTTATAATATTTATTTTTATATATATTATAATTTTCGCTGTTACCATGAACTTTACTTTGAAAATTGCACCAAATTATTCTTTGAAAACGATTCAGAGAAATTTTCCAATTTTCTTCACTTGTAGTTTTTCTGTTCTGAGGAACATCTTACATAATTTTATATATATTATAATTTTATATATATTATAATTTTATATATATTATAATTTTCGCTGTTACCATGAACTTTACTTTGAAAAAACGATTGCAAATTTTCCAAATTATTCTTTGAAAACGATTCAGAGAAATTTTCAATTTTTTTCACTTGTAGTTTTCTGTTCTGAGGAACATCTTACATAATTTTATATATATTATAATTTTATATATATTATAATTTTATATATATTATAATTTTCGCTGTTACCATGAACTTTACTTTGAAAATTGCACCAAATTATTCTTTGAAAACGATTCAGAGAAATTTTCCAATTTTCTTCACTTGTAGTTTTCTGTTCTGAGGAACATCTTACATAATTTTATATATATTATAATTTTTTTTATATATATTATAATTTTATATATATTATAATTTTCGCTGTTACCATGAACTTTTACTTTGAAAATTGCACAAAATTTTTTGAAAACGATTCAGAGAAATTTTCCAAATTTCTTCACTTGTAGTTTTCTGTTCTGAGGAACATCTTACATAATTTTATATATATTATAATTTTATATATATTATAATTTTATATATATTATAATTTTCGCTGTTACCATGAACTTTACTTTGAAAATTGCACCAAATTATTCTTTGAAAACGATTCAGAGAAATTTTCCAATTTTCTTCACTTGTAGTTTTCTGTTCTGAGGAACATCTTACATAATTTTATATATATTATAATTTTATATATATTATAATTTTATATATATTATAATTTTCGCTGTTACCATGAACTTTACTTTGAAAATTGCACCAAATTATTCTTTGAAAACGATTCAGAGAAATTTTCCAATTTTCTTCACTTGTAGTTTTCTGTTCTGAGGAACATCTTACATAATTTTATATATATTATAATTTTATATATATTATAATTTTATATATATTATAATTTTCGCTGTTACCATGAACTTTACTTTGAAAATTGCACCAAATTATTCTTTGAAAACGATTCAGAGAAATTTTCCAATTTTCTTCACTTGTAGTTTTCTGTTCTGAGGAACATCTTACATAATTTTATATATATTATAATTTTATATATATTATAATTTTATATATATTATAATTTTCGCTGTTACCATGAACTTTACTTTGAAAATTGCACCAAATTATTCTTTTGAAAACGATTCAGAGAAATTTTCCAATTTTCTTCACTTGTAGTTTTCTGTTCTGAGGAACATCTTACATAATTTTATATATTTATAATTTTATATATATTATAATTTTATATATATTATAATTTTCGCTGTTACCATGAACTTTATTTGAAAATTTTATTCTTTTGAAAACGATTCAGAGAAATTTTCCAATTTTCTTCACTTGTAGTTTTTCTGTTCTGAGGAACATCTTAAAATTTTATTATTTATAATTTTATATATATTATAATTTTAATATATTATAATTTTCGACCATGAACTTTAGAAAATTGCAAAAATTATTCTTTGAAAACGATTTTCTTCAATTTTCTTCACTTGTTTTTTTCTGTTCTGAGGAACATCTTACATAATTTTATATATATTATAATTTTATATATATTATAATTTTATATATATTATAATTTTCGCTGTTACCATGAACTTTACTTTGAAAATTGCACCAAATTATTCTTTGAAAACGATTCAGAGAAATTTTCCAATTTTCTTCACTTGTTGTTTTCTGTTCTGAGGAACATCTTACATAATTTTATATATATTATAATTTTATATATATTATAATTTTATATATATTATAATTTTCGCTGTTACCATGAACTTTACTTTGAAAATTGCACCAAATTATTCTTTGAAAACTATTCAGAGAAATTTTCCAATTTTCTTCACTTGTAGTTTTCTGTTCTGAGGAACATCTTACATAATTTTATATATATTATAATTTTATATATATTATAATTTTATATATATTATAATTTTCGCTGTTACCATGAACTTTACTTTGAAAATTGCACCAAATTATTCTTTGAAAACGATTCAGAGAAATTTTCCAATTTTTTTCTTCACTTGTATTTTTCTGTTCTGAGGAACATCTTACATAATTTTATATATATTATAATTTTATATATATTATAATTTTATATATATTATAATTTTCGCTGTTACCATGAACTTTACTTTGAAAATTGCACCAAATTATTCTTTGAAAACGATTCAGAGAAATTTTCCAATTTTCTTCACTTGTAGTTTTCTGTTCTGAGGAACATCTTACATAATTTTATATATATTATAATTTTATATATATTATAATTTTATATATATTATAATTTTCGCTGTTACCATGAACTTTTACTTTGAAAATTGCACCAAATTATTCTTTGAAAACGATTCAGAGAAATTTTTCAATTTTCTTCACTTGTAGTTTTCTGTTCTGAGGAACATCTTACATAATTTTATATATATTATAATTTTATATATATTATAATTTTATATATATTATAATTTTCGCTGTTACCATGAACTTTACTTTGAAAATTGCACCAAATTATTCTTTGAAAACGATTCAGAGAAATTTTCCAATTTTCTTCACTTGTAGTTTTCTGTTCTGAGGAACATCTTACATAATTTTATATATATTATAATTTTATATATATTATAATTTTATATATATTATAATTTTCGCTGTTACCATGAACTTTACTTTGAAAATTGCACCAAATTATTCTTTGAAAAACGATTCAGAGAAATTTTCCAATTTTCTTCACTTGTAGTTTTCTGTTCTGAGGAACATCTTACATCTTAATTTTATATAATTTTATATATATTTTTCGCTGTAATTTTTAAATTGTAAAAAATTTTCATGTTACCATGAACTTTTGAAATTGCTTATTCTTTGAAAACGATTCATTGAATATTTCCAATTTTGCCATTGATTTTCATTTGGGAACATCTTAATGCATTTTATATATTATAATTTTTAAATTGTAAAAGACATTTTAATTTTCATTGAATATTTGCATACATGCCATTGATGATCATTTGGCAAAATTTTTTATTTATGTTTTTTTTTGTATGTTAAGAATAAAATTTTCGTATGTTTTTTTTAAACTCGGTTCGTGTCGTCTCTATTTGCTCTCTGCCCATGCCAGTAATTTATTGTTGATTGCATTTCTATCGCTGTTTTTGTCCAGTGCGAATGCTTTGGGTTATTGTAACCATGTTTCTTACTTGTCTTAATATCCTTTCTTTACGTACATAGTCAATAACCTATTTATAAACCCCGCAATAGGTGTCGTGACACTTGGTCAGAATATCGTTTGATGCAATGCTGTGTTGATTCCCATGTCCACACAGTCTTCTACAAACTCGCTCTATGGCTATAAACATTCTTATCCCACGAATATAAAGAATTTTTAAAAATAATATATCTATATATCTATCTCTGTATCAATTTATGTCTCTCTCTCTCTCTCTCTGTATATATATATATATTACTTGAAATTTGATTATAATTGATAAATTGTATTTGAAATAGAAGTCCCGTTTTTATTTATTAATGTAAAGTGCCCATTATGATAACGCTTGAAGTCGGATTAAAAATACGTCAATATATATATATATATATATATATATATATATATATATATATATATATATATATATATACGATGCAATGAGAAAGAAAGTAATATATAAATTCTAACATTCACAGCATCAATCCAAAGGAGGGCTCGATACCGATAGTAGAGCGATAATTATTTATTATAATTTTATCATATAGACAAAAACAGTTTACTCACTACAAAGATGCAACTTCGTTTCGGTGCATTTCAACTGCACCTTGACGGGTGAGAACCGAAAATGGTTGTGAACAAATCTGCTTGTAAGCAGGCTGTACGTGAAAAGTCACTTCCTTTTTTACTATTTGTTTGAGAAGAAAAATACACATAAAGCAAAAAGGTGACGGAATGAAACAATATGCTTGTTAATAGCAGTTTGGTGAAGGATGGATGGGGTTTTAAATGCTGGCTAGTCTGGGAAGATTCCTTGCCGATAAACGACAGGTCAAAAGTTTAGGCACATCATCTCGGAAGCGTCCTAAGAGTGACGGGTAGGGGTGGAAACGTGGAGTAGGTAGGAGGGTTAAATTCTAGGGATAGTTATAGTAGTAATTGAGAATGCTTTTTTGGTTTACTATAAAATAACAAGCTAAAGCTGAATTGCATACATTTATGTTGGAGTTATCACTACTAATTCTGTAATCAATAAAAGTGTTTTGTAAATTAATAAATTTAGAAGTGGTGATCTCTTCTTTGTATGTTGCTTATATAAGTTATTCTTTTTATACATATATTAATTGGGGGGGGGTCAATTCTCTATAATAATTTAGATATAAACTGATCCTTCACAAATTAAATCTAAAAGAGGACTGTGTAGCTAATCAGTATTTAATTGATTCAATTATTGATTGATTCGTTTTCTACGGCTTATCAACCCTTTTGTAGGTTATTTAAAGCCAGAAATTATTTTTAGATTGTAAGAATATTTTTGAGATAATAATGGTTTTAGTGATACAAGTATTACTAATTTACCCATACCTGTGGGGTGAAGCAGTGGATTCATTCCTTTCTAAAGAGTATTTGCCCATAAGTGAATATAACGAACCCAACGGGAATTGGAACTCAGTTTTCCGATTGACACTTCCGAACCATTAGCCATTACACCGTCCACAGATCCCAGATTACTGCACGTGATATTCCGAAGCGGTTACCCATTTAAGTACTAACCAGGCTTAATAGTGATTAATTTCGGTAATCGTACGGGAGCTGTTGTTTCAACGTGATCTGGCCGTAAACACTATTCAGTCATGATGAATGGCTCTACTCCCAATATAACTATTGTCTGGAACAGCTGCCGGGATTCGAACTCATATATATATATATATATATATATATATATATATATATATATATATATATATATATATTACGTTTATGTTTTTACAGAAAAAACAAAAGTTTCAGCGAACACAGTGACACTTTTAGATAGACGAAGACGAAGTTTAAAGTAAGAACGAATTATACTTGCATATAGTCTCCACCATTTGTAATGCACTTTCGGCAACGATGGAAAAGGAACCTGCATTATGCTCTTGTAAACTCTGCACCTTTTCAAAGGTGTCACTACAGCCTAAACACATTAACTACCGCTTTACCTATGCACATATTCAATGCCAGTCTTTATTACCGCATTCAAACTGGCTTTTCTACAAACTCTGTGGACGCTTATTCGATAAATATAATAAATTTAAAAAATATATATATATAAAGGGACCGATTTTAAATGTGAATTAATTTTAAGTGTCTAATGTTTTTGTTTTCTTTTTCATTCAGATTTAACAACTTAAGTCTTTGGCAATTTCAACCATAGAAAGATTAACAGTCAAACTACTTGTTAAAGTTATCAAAGCCTATTACGAAAATGGACGTTCAAACAGAAAGGCATTTCACGCACTGCGCGATTTTTTTGTTCAACATAATCCAGCAACCAAGAGTGCAATTGAAAACAATGCAATGTTGTGGAGAGGGTCGATTCTTACGTGCGATGACGAATAGAGGGATATTCGGCCACATTCTCGTGCACTGCCGCAATGTTTTCAGCTGAACGGCGTAAACGAGCAGGCAACGTATTTTTTTTCATATCTGCCACAGACCCAGTTTGTTTGAATTTACGATCAATTTTTGCAATTGCATTCTTGAAACTTTAACATGTTGTTTGTTAATCTTTCCATGGTTGAAATAGCGAAGTGTTTTATATGAAAGTGTTGTGGATTCCGAGATGAAATCCGGTACCAATAAATAACAAACGCCAAGAAAGAAAAATAGGAAAATAAATGTATTAATGTAATAATACAAACTGGTAATGCAGGTTAGTAGTTCCAGGAATGTGGGTTAGTAGATATATATATATATATATATATATATATATATATATATAGTCTTTGGTATCGACGTATCACGCTGTGACTCTTGCTCGTTACGTTCCTTCTGGTTCGTGCTCGTTCGTCGCTCTCGGGTATTCACTATCAGTTGTATATGTATACCCTGGGTGAGTTCATTTGTGTAAAAAGGGGAGAACCTCTCAACAGAAAGTAAAAGAAAAAAATCATTAGACACTTAAAATTATTTCGCATTTAATATAGGTCCAATTTATTGGAACATCCTTTATTTGTTGTCTGAATTCCTTGGATGAGGAATAATCATTATTTACAATATTTACATTTGGACTATTGTTCATATCTTTATTGGGGTTGTTGATATATCTCATATCCACTGAGTTCAAGTACTAACTGCTCAACCCAGGGTTTGTACTCTTAACCACCATGTCACCTACGCTTCAATCCACTCGGACATATCTTTGGGCAGTCGAATGAGTCCAGTCTACCGCAGTAGATTAAATAAAGGTTTCTGTCCATAATTAGATGTAGATTTCCTGGATCGACAAACACTTGATTATGGCCGGAGAGCTCTACGGCCTAAACAAAAAGATTACAACAATAGTCTATATATAAATAGTGCATATATATCGGGACACAATCGTTAGTCGTTGTTTTTTTTTAAATGCTTTCTTATTACAATCCCAATCTCTTCTCTCCACGATTGGTTCTTTTGTGGATTTCATGGCTGGCAAAGTGATTAATCCTTTGACAATGAAGAAAAATCTTCATAAGAAGTTGATATACTGGCGCTACATAATCACGATCAAAGAATTTTACCAAAAAGAATAAAAATATCATTTGAAGAATTCCAACAGCAGTAACAACTAAAATTGACAGCACTTGTAATTATAAGGGAAAGTCAAGACATAATCAATATATTGTCTTTCCACACTATCCGAAACAAAATGTTAGGAGGAAAACTCACATTTATATTAGAAAGTGGGATAACAATTAAAATGCTTTTAATAAGTAGACTTTTTTATAAATTAACGGCCGGCAGTACCGCTGTTGGGTTTATTTTTTAGAAAATGTTGTTTATTTTATTGATTCTTTTTCTATGATTTCTCGACCCTATGCAGGTTATACAAGAGCAGTAAATATTTTAGATTCTAAGAATGTTTGGGAGGGAGTTAATAATGACTAAGTGATAAAAATCTTACTAATAAGCCTATAGAGGGCGAGGGAAGAGATGGATTCATAGCCTTTCCCAAAGGAATATGCGCGTATGTGAATACAATGAACCCAACTGGAACTGGAACTGGGCATTCTCATTTCCAATTGCAAGCGTTATCCATTACCCTACCTGAACATCCAAGTTTACAGCTCCTAGTATTCCCAAGTCATCGTCCATCTAGGTAGTGAGGAGGCTCGAGGTTGCTTAACTTCGGTAACTTCGGGAACCTGTATTTCAACGTGATACAGCCGTAAACCTACTGCTAAATGCATCCCGTTTGAAAACATTTGGTTTTAACATTACCATTAGCATTGGTCAACAAGCATTTTGAAATCTACTTTTAAACCTATAGTGTATTTGTTTATATATATGGAAACTGTGTTTCGGATTATTTTCCCATCGAGGCAAATCAAAACGTGAAGCAAGTTTTTTTTTTTTATCTTTTCAGTTTCTGACATTTGATCTTCACGCACAGAAGTAAAACTTGCCACAAGCCATATAAATACATGATTGAAATGAGTGGTCTGAAAAGAGAGATCATCTCCTTTCTTCTGACAAATTATTTCGTGTTTGAAAACATAATTAGGCTTGGAAAATCTGATACTCACGGGTCAGATCGAGGACAAGAGGGAGAAAAGAAAGAAAAACGCACAATATACAGAGTAAATGGATGGCGGAATAAGTTTTAGGAAAAATAACAGAATGATAAAGTTTATTAAGAGCTACAATGTACCTGAATTTATGGAAAGCCATCATTGTCTACGTCCAGATGAAACACGGCATATAAAGGAGAAATTCTTCTCTTAATGTGCATCTAAATTTAATAAATTTGGGTAGCATCGCTTTTATGCTTAGGAATACATCTAGAACCTGTGACGATCCTAAAATATTTTACAAAAATTAAATTCAAAATGTCATCAAACAGTATTAAAATGTTATGATGCCTTAGAAATAAGAACAGAAGAAGCAATAAAAATGGATGCTGATCGCAAGATGATCGTCAGATATATCAATAGTTCTTGGAGCACTTCGACGTAGTGTAAAAGGTTGTCTCGCTAGATCATCTACCATATGTTTGATGAGTTAAATCCTCATTGGCTTTTAATCACTTTCAGTTTTTTGCTACATCTAAGCTAGGTTTAGAAAATCACTCTTGTCTTGCAAGATCAATTATAACTGAATAGTCCGTTCAATCATCACAAGCTGTTCCGGACATTCGGTCTTGTGTCACACCCACGATACACTTAGAAAATCACTATACCTGGAACTTCAATGTGGTGTAAGCTTGTCTCGCTAGATCAGTTATGATTGAATAGTGAGTTCGATCCTCACTGGATGTCCCATATTTTTCGGATAGTGCCATATCTAAGTTACTTTCAGAAAATCAACATACCTGGATTGCCCTGGGGTCTTCAACGGGGTGTAATGGTCAGCAAGCTTGTCTCGCTAGATTGATTGTGAATGAACAGTGTGTCCCATACTTTCGGCATTGTGAAACAGTGAAGCTACGCTTACGCAGCCTTATAAGGGATGAATAATTTTGTTCCGCACAAACGCAATTTCGCAAGCCGATAGCTACTCTATAACTATTTCCATAGTAAATGCGCAGACGAACTTCATTCTTAGAGTGTCACCAGCTCAGACCGAAACCAGCATTGCGACGTTCACAGAGTAGTGTCGCCAATCGTATTTCTATAGTATGAAGGGTATTCACCAGGAAAGATTCTTTCCAAAAATCATTATTTTTTGGAATCGTTACTTTGTGAACGCTTCCCCAACACCAACAGGTTTACAGCGACAGCACGTTAAAACACCGGTACCCGTAGGATTACTGAATTTAAGCAACGTCTAACCTGGTCAATACCTAGATGAGTGACCACTTGAGAATGCCAAGTGCTGTAAACTTGTATATGCGGGTGACGTAATGAATAACCGAATTGGTAATAGGAGTGATTATATCAATTCTAGGCGGGTTCATTATATTCATTTACGCGTAAATACCCTTGAGAAAGGCATGGATTCATCTCTTTACCCCCACCTATGGGTAATGGGTAAGATTTGTATAAGTAAAAGATTATTATCACCAAAACTTATTTACGATCTCAAACTATTTTCTGGTTTTAAATAACCTGAAACAGGTGGATAAGCCGTAAAAAAGCCAATCAATCAATCAAAATTCCAACTATTGCAATTTTAACCTCTTCTACTCTCGAGTCGACTGTTATCGATCAGCTATATCCTGGTAATCTTCATTGACACTTCCCTCTGTTTTGTATATATCACACTAATTCTCCCGTAAGACCTGAAGTGGAGTTTGGTCCTTGCATTTGGCGAACTATTCATTTGAAGAACTTCTCGGCATAACCAATAAAAAGATCATCAAGCGTTCACTTAATTTCTCTGTGAATTTCTCGGATGAGGAGTTATCATTATTTACTACTATTTATATTTGGACTATTATTGTGTTATAACAACGTTTCGACGGTTGTGCCGTCCGGTCTTTATCAGGTCTATAGTCATCAGCCGCTGTGCACTGAAGTAGAAATACAAGAAAAGGATGAACACTGGAGAGTTCGACGTCTCAAGAATCGGCACATATGCTTTGGGCATGGGGATCTCCTTAGTTGGCCTAGCATAGAAATAAATATATAATGAGAGCCGCTAACAAAGAAAGAAAGACAAATTGCATAACATCCATTTTGAGAGCACGTCCTAAATTAATTAAAGCTATACAAATGCCTGGGCGTATAACATCAATGTCTAGTCACCCCTTTCGGTTGAGAATAGTAATTGTCACACGTTGACAACGAGCCATGACTTTTATAATAAAATCTAAAGATATAATTTCCAACACGAAACCCACTTGAAACAAATTATAATTTAAGATTATAAAGGTACAGTCGAAAGATCAATAAGAATTTAAAACTATGAAAATAAAGATATTTAATAATTATCGAAACGTTCAATAAAGTATTCATATCTTTATAAATAAATTATTGTCATTTAAACTTATAATCTAACGCGAGGTTATATGTAGATAAACAGGTGAACTAAAATATAGTAATAATCTGACGGACTAGTTCGTTAGCTCTGTACCTATGATGGTCAAATAAATACTTTTATAATTAGTTCTTTGTTGAAGTTTGACACCAGGGTTTTCTTTAAATTGATTCATGTTCTGCGGCCAACAAAAAAGTCTACATTCTAATACTCCGTGTATTTTATAAAAAGACCTTTTCATATGAATATATGTCATGTAAACACATACTCAATAGAATATTATCAAGGTTCAAGGAAAAAAATCCTTCAATTAACCTTAAATTATATCTTTACGTGGAAAGGTCATCCCCTGTCGCTTCTGCTTGCTTTTCCGAAATGACGAATTACCATAGAACAGGATGCGGTCGAAATACCACCAAAGATATTGGCTTGATGAGGGCACCATTGCCACTTGCCTAAGTTCACTCGCGTCACACTGTTTACAATGTGTTATTTCTACCGCATCCTGTAGCTGATGTCTTGCCATTATTTGCTAGATATTTCTCGGAGGTATTTCTGCCTCATTCTGTAGCATACTGGTTCATTCGAAACGTTATGCTCGTCAGGCCAATGGCCTTTCTTCCGATGCACGCCTCCTTCAGTGAGGACAAAATACTTTCGAATCGTATGCAAGCAAAGCATAGCCTAAATGTAAGGTTTATCTTTATTCATGAACATATTTAAATGATCAATGCTATCTAAAAGACATACCAGAAAAGAGAAGAAAAAACTGGATGGAAATATATACAGCCACGATAAATGGAAAATAAGTTACATGAAATAAAATCAAATAAAAAGCTCTTGAGACAAATTTTATTAAATCGAGAAAATCATTTTTTTTAAACAAAAGGTATTGTGCTTCTGTGATCTGTTTATAGTATATGTATGCTAATGTATACTTATTTATCCAGCGGATGAAAAGGGCTACGCATGACAGACATGCTACAGAAGGCGCCGCTCGAAATTATGACAGTCAACGGCTGGATTATATATGCCTCATTCCATATGAGCCGCAGAAGGTCAAGGAAAGTTCACATCCAACTTAAAAAATTCCCGCTATCGGCACTTTCGTCAACTCTGATATTCCTTCACCTCAAATCAAGAAAAAAAGTTTCAGCGTTGACCGTCCAAAGATTCAGCAAACCATTGATCGCGAAGTCAAACCGCTAAAATCTGCCGGGATTCTCAACTGAGTAATGGTGAGAGGAAATTTTCCTTCAGACTTTCAGTACCAACACACCTACTCTGGCTTCCATTTTCAAAGTCCATTCAAGGGCCATCAGGAGAACGGCGAATAAGTTTAAAAAATAGGAAAAACTAGAGAGGAAAACGAGATCAGGTTACAAGAAGAAGAGAGATCATCGTTTCAGATTAGAGCTAAAGAGTCCAATAAGAAAAGAGACAACTTCATCGATAAGACGTTTGGTACGTGAGACAGGAGTTCACCTTTGATAGTGCAAAGGTTCAGCAGACAATTGATTGCAAAGCCAAACAGCGATAGGGAATAGATATACAGGAGTAGGTTTTGTTTAAATTGGAAGCTTCTAGAACCTGAACCAGCACGTTGGCTGATAATGTAGTCATCCACGCTATCATCACACAGGAAGCGATCGGCAAAGAAGAAATTAAATTCTTGTATAAGAGATAAAGCTAACGACGTCGACAATACTTATGTCAATATATTATTGATTTACCTCTGTTTTTTCTCCCCATTCCCCCGACACTTTATTTGAATCGTTTTACACAATATTGTAATTCCTCGATTGAGCCCTGATAAGAGATGAACGAAAAACGGTCAACGGTTTGGAATATGTGCTTTGTTTCTCTATTCTTTTTCGTATTGCTGTTTATTGTGGCAACATTTTCTTTTTTCAATTGCATCTTCTCTTTTGTAAATATGTCTGTTTATATAGAATTATTCTATCCACGGGTTTACAGGTCACGTTGCGCTGCCAATGCTGATGTATATCGCACCCATTTAATTAATCTTATAATTTCTCTTTGTCATATCGCTTGACAGCTATTCTATTGAAAATTAGACTTGTTACCCTTCTTGACACAGGAAATACAATCAAACGCATTCCGAGGTTTTCACCAAAGACAGATATCTAAGGAAGATTATGTGGTAGTCAATATATTGTCGCCATTAGGAAGTGGAATGTAAAATTCAATACCTCCAAAATCAAGCTATCTTTCATCGTCACAGCGGAGTCCCTGAGCTTTATTGATTGTTTGTTTTGTTTTCTACAGTTTATCTACCCTTTGCAGGTTATTTAAAGCCAGAAAATATTTTTAATACTGTATAAGAATTTATGTATAAACTGATCCCTCACTTTGTGGTCGCGATAATTTCTGTATACTTATATTCCAGAGAATATAAATAAATGTAAAAGATGTTTGTGTAGCTAATCTGTATTTGATTGATTGTCTCATTAATTGATTCGATTTCTACGACATATCAACCCTTTGCAGGTTATTTAAAGCCAGAAAATATTTTTACCTTGTAAGAATTTGTTTTTTGAGATATAAATAGTGATAAAACTATAGCTGGGGGTGGTGGGAATGGTGAATTCATACCTAATCCTAATTTGATAAAGAAACAAGAAACTATAAATTGGATATTAATTGGGTGATCATTACTCTATAGTAATTTATATATAAACTATTCCCTCACTATGTGGCCACGATTGTTTCTATATATTTATATCCCAGAAAATGTAAATGAATCTAAAAGATGCCTGTGTAGCAAATAAGTATTTGATTTATTGAATGATTGATTGATTTTCTACGGTTTATCAACCCTTTGCAGGTTATTTAAAGCCAGAAATTATTTTTAGATTGTAATAATATTTTGGAGATAATAATGGTTTTAGTGATACAAGTCTTACTAATTAACCCATACCTGAGGGGAAAAGAAGTGGATTCATTCCTTTCCAAAGAGTATTTGCCCGTAAGTGAAAATAACGAGGCCAACTGGAATTGGTACTCTGTTGTCCGATTAAAAATTACGAACCATTATCCATTACACCGTCCACAGATCCTAGATTACTGCACGTGATATTCCGAAGCGGTCACCCATTTAAGTACTGACCAGGCTTAATAGTGCTTAACTTCGTTAATCGTACGGGAGCTGGTGCTTCAACGTGGTCTAGACTTAAACACCTGTATTCTCTTAAGTCATGATGAACGGCTCTACTCTCAATATAACTATTGTCTGGAACATCTGCCGGGATTCCAACTCTATATATATATATATATATATATATATATATATATATATATATATATATATATATATATATATATATATATATATATATATATATACCGAAACAGCCAAATTGTGCAAAAAAGTGTAACACTATGGCATAATTCTCCATTTCACAAAATGTTTAATATCTAAAAAAGCCACTAAACTAATGGAGTTTTTCTTTGTTCAGGTCTTCAGATATAATGTTTAGCCATCTTAACACCAATTGTCGTCAGAATCACTGAAAAAACTCTTTGAGATATTCAGCTAGAAAGTGAACAGTTAAACAATCTGTCTTCTCAACTGAGCAATGGTAAGAGGAAACAATCCTTCAGGCTTTCAATAATTGTACCAACATTCATACTCTGGCTTCCATCTTCAAAGTCTATTCAAGTACTATCAGGAGAACGGTGAATAAGTTTTCAAAAAAAAGAGGGAAGAGTAGAGAGGAAAGAGGAAAACAGGACCAAGTTGCAACAGGAAGAAAGATCATTTCAACTTAGAGATAAAGAGTTCAGAATAATATATATATATATATATATATATATATATATATATATATATATATATATATATATATATATGTGTGTGTGTGTGTGTTTAAGCTTTATTGAAATTCTTCATGAGCATCCTATCCTTAGCTATGAGTAATTAATGATGAACATGTAATTTTCGTTTATGATCGATTTCATCGCGATTCTTCTGTTAAGCTTGGATAGTAAAAGTAGAGTCTAATAGTGTTATAAATAGCTCGTAGAATTGCAGTAAAACATCTTTACTCATTTCTAAGATACAACGGTTCAAACTTAATGTAGCAATTGCACGATTTTGTAGTTACACTATTTGAACAATTTTGCTGTTACACCTGGTATATATATATATATATATATATATATATATATATATATATATATATATATATATATATATTGCGCAAGGAGGGTTACTTCTGGGTTAGTGCTGCGTTTTACTAACCGCTATATCAATATTTTTCAGGAAACAATATGAAAATAATCAGCTTAATAAATGAATGCTGTTGTAATTGTGGCTTTAAATTCTAGAGCATAACGAATTATAGATATGGCAATTTTTAAAAATCACCAGATATTCGATCACAAAGTTCGTAATGGGTTAGAGACCGAAAATGGAAACGTATCACCCGTATGATAAAAAAAAGCATTCCAAACGCTGTGACATCATCAGAAAGCCAGGAAGTTATCAAGCAAGATGTGCAATCCATTGATCGCAAGTTATTGAAAATCCATGACGTCACTTGCGAAGGATTTCTACGTGTCAGAAAAAACAACCAGAAATTATCCACGAAGACCTCGGATATAAAACTTATGTGATGAGGAATGATTTATTTATACTATTTACATTATATACTATTGTCCTCATCTTTGTCGCCATATTTTTTGACATCGTTTCGGCTGTTGTATGCTCCGGCCTTCTCCGGGTGGTTGGAATGTCGAACTGAACCCTTTATTTCGCTCGCTTGGGGCGACTGTTCTAGTTCCTTATCAGTTATCTCCTGCTTAATTCCCACTCCAAGTTCTCCACTGCCTTAGTGTAGATAATACCTCATCCCAGAAATATAGAGAGATACTGATCTATTTATGTCAGAAAAAATCGCTTCATCAGAGCTAAAATCGAGCTGAAACAGCAGAATTTCAAATGATTTTGTTATTCTCAGAGGAATTTAACAGAAAAACCGACAGACTGTTATGTGGAAACCTTCTGGATTTCCAGCAGTTATGCAGACAAAATTTCATGAAATTGTTATGGTTTGGGGTGTTGCCAGCGATGAATGACGTGTGATGCCCCCTCACTACTTTCCAGAAAGCCTTAAAGTTAACTCTGCCGCCTGCTTCGAGGTCCTTAAAACAGTTTTTAAAACCTGCATAGATAGTGGAGGCAATGGAAGGCCTTACATGTTTCAGCAAGACGTTGCACCACCACACAAGGTTCTAGTAACGCAGGATGTGTTGGCTGAAAATTTTCAATGATCACATAACCCTTGACATTTGACGTCTTAACTCCACTGATCTAAAACCATTGTATTTTTACCCGCGGGATGACAGAGTGGCCAATGAACATCCCGATAACATCAAAGAATCTTTGAAAGCCGCTATAGTCAGAGTAATGTCCAATATGAACTAGGGTCATTTAATTCTATCATGTAGACGATTTCAGACCCGCATAGAAACAGTTATTGGAGCTGAAATGAATTCAAACAGTTATTGAATAAAATTATAAAAATAGATAATGTATTCTTATGCTTATAAAATTTTTCATTGATAAAGTTATTGTCTGTTATTACATGTCTGTTTTTATAAACATAAATCTGTCTTACGCACACTGTAGAATACGTCGTTAAAGATGCTGGAAAAATATTCGGTTCCTTACACTGCTCTAGAAAGTACCTGACAAGTTTTTAATCGTTTTACCCCAGGCAAGACGCAGAGAGTTGCAGAAAAGAGTGAAAAAGATTGAGAAGAGCTTAGTGGGGAATATTGAGGAAAGGACAATAAAAGAAGAGGTTTCAAGCAGACATTATGTCGATTGAAGTTCCATTTGAATTTTTGAATATTGTATTTATCATTGAAGAATGAAATCGGAAATGAGTTCCACGGGTGGAAAGTGCGAGAAAATAAACTGTTAGAGCAGAAATGGCGCTTGCATCTAGCAAGTTCAACAGTAAAACCGTGAGACCTAGTTACCAATCTAGAAGCACGCTTAAGTTCATGTAGTCGAGGAACAAGAGCTCATCAAAGCAGTTTCCATGAAAGTATTTGCAGAAAAGACACAGGTAAGCCACAATAGGTCGGTGACAAAGTGACCCATCGAGATGCCAGGTCAAGATCGATTAAATTGCAGATCTTTCTTTGCATTTTGTCATGAATCTTGACATGTACAGTAGGATCCGTAGGCCAGATATAGCAACAGTATTTAATGCACGGACGAATGATAGAGTTATAAATGTGCAAGATGGATTCTGACAAGAAAAACCTTTTGGCACGACACAGTAATCCAACTTTCCTTGCAGTAGGCGTATCAAGTGATTCGGTATAGACACTCAACTTCACGTCATTGGAAAACGGGAGGCAAGAATGCGTATAGTGTTCCTATTCTGGAGTTTAGCATCAGCCATGCTGATGGAGGCAGAAATGTTTCCCTGCGGTGATTTAATGAAACCAGTTTTATTTTGGAGATGTTAGCAGTTACAGACCCAAAAGAGGACTGCCAAATTCTTAATTTTCAGGTTTCTCAGAACTCCTAATTATTTACGCGGCCTTGTAGGTGACGAAATGTTTTTCACTTTTCAATATAATAATTAGGCTGCTGATTTATATATATATATATATATATATATATATATATATATATATATATAATAATAATAATAATAATAATATAACCTATACAATTATTTACGAATTTTGATTGATCATGAATACAATTACTTAATGGGTCATCAATCAAAATTCGTAAATAATTATATAGGCCACACTACATGTTTGACACGCATACTCACTCTACACCTTTCTGGATATAGCTCAATTAGATCTCATTTAAATATTCATAGAGACCTACCGGACACTATTCGTAACATACTTGTTGACAACACTAATATAACAGTTTCATCTACAGGCAAAAACGCTAAAAATAATGGAAGCCTTATTAATAAACCTCACAAAAAAAATTAACATTTAATAATATTAACTTTGAACATGGACAAAATATCTTGACCGTGTTTTGAAAAATGAAAACGTTTTATAAAACATATATGCAACTATTCCTTATTTAACAGTTAAAATATTTAATCTTTGAAAATGGCCAAATGTATAGCCGAAAGTGCTCGGATAAAAAGAACATTCGGACAGTTTTTATATAATTTATCATCCAAAAAGAAAAATAAATGTATGAAAAACTAAATAAAAACACCTTGTCTGTCGTATTCAATGAAATGTGCATACATACATACATATATATATATATATATATATATATATATATATATATATATATATATATATATATATAAATGAGAGAGAGAGAGAGAGCGAGAGAGAGAGAGAGAGCGAAAATATACCCATAGAGAGAAAGGGAAGTAAACTATAATATATAAAGAAATATACTTGATAAAAATATGAAAAAATAAATGATTATTTACATTATTTACGTTCCGACTGTTATCCTCAACTTTGATGTTGTTATGGCAACATTTCTACCATCAATACTGCCTTTTCCAGGAGTCTGTCGACCAGGCTAAACTTCAAGAACATTCAAATTGAACCATCGAGCTGCTGTACATGTCTTGGGATATCATTTTATGAAATAATGCTTTGTTATATTCAGAGAGAAATTATAAATGAATTATATAGGAAGTAAATGGTGAATAGATAAGTAGATGGAGTTAGTTAATGAGATGAAGTTTTTAATCTGCGAATTTCCGTGTGATCAAGAATACGTTGATATCTTTTTGATATTGTTTTTACCAAAAATTGAACAGTATTTTGAAAGCATATGTTCGTCAACACACAGTCCCTTCTAAATCACAACCTTTCTTTGCGTCTTAAGGAAGCTGAAGAACCACAGTAGCTCTTTTCCAAAAGTTCCATTATCACTCAGACATTACGGCATATTTGTTATTCAAGTCATTTTCTTCACAATGAAATTTATATTAACCATCCGAGTTTCGCATACACAATGTCAGCATTTATTTTGCAAGAAAATCATCTCATAATAAAATTTGCTCTTCTTTTTAAAACAAGATATTATTAAATTTTTCAGGAGACACTTATATGAGAAATGAAATTGTTAGTTTTATCGCGTATTATCAACCCTCCAAATTACCTCCTCGACATCAGTCGAAATCATAGCGTCCACAGATTCGAATCCAAGTTAACTGTACACTCCATAATCTTTCCCCCGCTTTTGTATTATTAAGCTACATGTGGTTCTAAATTCGAAGTAGTCCTTCTCCTAGACTGGTTACCAACGATGGCTAGGGAGTACATGGATGGGAGATGCTTTTATAATTTTTTTGCGTTATTTTTTAGAAAATGAATGTAACCGGAATTAGAACTCGGCTCGCCAAATTCTCGATCTGAGGCTGTAACCATTGTGCTATTTGTATAATAATAATAATCCTGCACCTAACCCGACTCTTATCAAAACTAAAAATAATATATTATTTTGCTGGCGTCAAGTTATATTAAGCAAACAGAGATCAGACTGAAGGTATGGTTAGTAAACGTATTTAAATTTTCAATACTATACAAACAGACATATCGGAAAAAAGAAGAGGCGGTTGGGGCAAAGGTTATACGTCCGCAATAAATGTTAAGATGAAATATATATTACAAACAATTAACAGTTTTTATTCTACAAAACAAATAATGTGTCAAGAAGTTTAAGACAAAAATTCTTGAGACAACTTATTAAATCGAGAAAACCTTCTTTGTGTACAGAAAAGGAATATCTGTCCGGCCGCAATGAAATCTCTTCATAGCGTGAGTATACATTTGTTAGCATATATGATTTTTTTTCACTTAAATAGTAGCAGAGCTCCCACATTCCCTTCGTATTCCATTGGTGAGAAGTAAGCTCCACTCGAACCGACTCCCAAGAGGAAGTTTTCTCGATCACTACGATTTAACTTGCTCATAGCTTGGATTAGCCGTTATCTTTCCCTTTATCCGCACAAATTGCCTCTTAAAGTAACCCTCTGCCTTTGAGTGACTCCTGGTTCTTGCAAAAGGTGAACCTTACTGTAAAAAACCCATCATTCTTCCAACTTTTTTTTGTCGTTGTGCACAGTATACTAATTACCCGATTGAGCTCTGATAAGAGACAAACAAGGACCAATAATTTTTCATTGGTTCTCTTTTTTCTATTGCTATTCATTGAGGCTCGGTTTTTTTAATTAGATCTTTTGAAAATATGTCTCTTTATATAGGATTGATTATAGTTTCTTTTTACCTAAAATCTTCAAATATCTAAAAAGTATGTGCAGAAATACATAGACGTTTAACACAAGTTGCGAAACACCTGGCATTATTATTATTTATATTATCTAGAATTTTATGTCTCCTAGATAATGTTAAGTTTCCTTAAACTTTTAATCATTAATTTATTTAAAAAAAAAAAACGGTTTTCCTTTTCCGATTTAATATTCATCGCAGGAGATTTGTTTCGCAGAGATTTTCTTTCTTTTCATCGCTTTCCCCGCTCAGATCCGATGGTAAGTAAAAAAATATCCGCTCTTTAGCCATAACCAAAATTTAGGTTAGTCACACTGCTTGCTGCTCATGTGTCCTTATAGTTGGTGCTATTGTGGTCAGGTGATCGTATGATTGCGCCAGTTTCCTTGTTGCTGTGACAGTGTAAGCATGGCCGCTCCGCTAGTTGTGTGCAGCAGACAGGAACCGAGAGCACTGATCCGATTTCTCTCGTCAGGTTCTGAAATTCATCGGAGGCATTTAACACAATACAATAGGGCGACAATGCACTAATGCACAAAGAACAAACAGGATACCCGTCCACCTCCCCCTATGGAAGCGAAGATTTAGAAAAGAAAGAGATGATAATGGTGAGTTATTATCCATGGGGTAGTATTTTCTCAGCAGATTTGTATCACTGCTCTTTGTTCCTGCTTGGTGCATACTGCTAGCGGAGAGACCATGTATACACTGTAACAGCAGCAAAAAAAATAAAAAATAAAAAAATAAAAAAAAAGAAAGCTGGCTTGATCAAGGCTCAACTTCGATCACGTGATCAAAAATAGTACTAACTATAAGCACGCACCGATAGAATAGCTGGATGGCAAACCTAAAGATGTCTTATGGTGAAAGTGTAGCTATTTTTTTTTACTTACCCTCGTACAGTAAAAAAAAGAGCAAGAGAGTGAGTGTGAGAGAGAGAGAGAGAGAGCGGGAGGGAGGGAATGCATGATTTTTAGAAACAGAGAGGGCATAAAAGTAAAGAGAGATAGAAAAGATGACTATGAAAATGTTAGACTTAGATTGAGAGTTAGAGACAGAGAAGGGCTGATTTTGTGAAAGACAGCTAGAGAATAAATAAAGGATAAGAAGACAACATAATGGAAAAAAAAAGCACGCGAAAATTATCACTGGGAAAATGGTGGATAGCTTAACGAAAAGCCATAAAGTTTTGATGGGAAAAGAAAATATCTATTTTGAAAAATCCTTGCTGGTCTTCACTTGGTTGGATATCATTTAGTTTACAATGGAAAGGAAACTTTCTTGAAATCGGTACCGACCATCTATTACACGCGTGCTAATGGTGTTTTTATTTACAGTTGTTTCGAAGCACCGAGTAAAGTAAAAATTGTTTTTTTTTCTTAGAAGTCGAGTTCGTGGCCTCTTTTAGTCACCGTGTTCTGTTCTACGCGGTCATGAGAATCGCACCATCGATCCATCGATACGCGTATAGATTAAAGCCGCGGAGAAGTTGTGGAAGGTCACTCAGGGATTGGAAGATATTTAGGGAATTATATGTGCCCTGAATTACGGGATATTTGGCACTGGAATCGGAAATATGCATGCGTCACAAAGTGGTTGGATAATATTAGGGAACAATAGCCACTGAAAGCCATTCTGAGGAGACAGAGTTACTGTTATGGCCCCTACCGCGAAAATCGAGTAAGCATCGCATTGCTCAGAAACAAATTCATCTGAAATATATATTCAGACAGCCAATCGCAATTCAGACTTCCATGAGCACACACACATGAAATATGATGTTTTTCATCTATATATATATATATATATATATATATATATATATATATATATATATATATATATATATATATATATTTCATTAAAAAAACACAGACAAGGTACTACGGTTAAGATTTTATTTAATTTTTTCTTGTGTTCGAACAAGAGCTTTTCTTTTCTGGACAAAGTGTGTGTAAGAACTGTCCAAATGTTTTATGTTTCCGAGCGCTTTCGGCTATACGTTTAGGCATTATCAAGGATGATTCGATTTTTCAGCTTAATTGAGTGTGTGCGTTCTGTGTATGTCTTAGTGTGTGGTAGGGATGGTTTTAATTTCCGAATACGGTTAGCACATTGTGGTTTTGTTCGTAATTAATATTGTTAAGAGTTGGATTTTTCTTTTTTATTATTAAAGCTTCCATTATTTTTAGTCTTTTTTTGCAGGTGGATGAAGTTAATATATTTGTGTTTTCTACTACTATGTTCCTAATGGAATCTGGTAAATTTGTGTGTGTGTTTTAAATGGGTTCTAATGGAGCTGTGATCAGATGGGTGTAACGTCCAGAAAAGAAAGCTCTTGTTAGAACACAACGAAAATTAAATAAAAACTTAACCATAGTACTTTGTTTGTCGTTTTTAATGAAACATGAATAAAAGAAGGATTACTGCCTATATATATATATATATATATATATATATATATATATATATATATATATATATATATATATATATATATATAAAAAACTCAAACACTCATATCCCATGGTTATAATTTATTACATTGGAATCGAAATCACGATTCAATCCATCAAACCTAAAATTAAAATATATATATATATATATATATTTCAAGTGCATTTCAATGGAATGTAACAAATCTTTGAAATATGTTCGTTTGAATGAGTAGTAGAAGGTGTCAATTTTTATATTTATTTCTTTTGCAATTGTAGATGTTTGATCATATCATTGTATGTTTATATATATATATATATATATATATATATATATATATATATATATATATATATATATATATACACCACCGTGTAAGCAACTTTGAAAAGTGAATGAAAACGATAAATACATTTTGAGTCAAAAATTTGTGAGTGAAATTGTGTAGACGGAACTCTTAGTGGCCATCGATAGTTGTGCTAGCATGAATTCACAAGTCATCTTGACTGATGACTTTTTTTTTTTTTATTTCATTTTCTCCCGAAATTAAAGCAACTATACGAAGTTTAGAACGGCTCATGGTCAGACATAATAGACACTGTTTATTATATTTAAAAATATGTGTTTGAATAATGATCTGCTGCCCCTATACTCTTTATCTCTCTGTGTAAATATATATATATATATATATATATATATATATATATATATATATATATATATATATATATATATATATATATAGATAGATAGATAGATAAATAGACAGACAGACAGAGAGATAGATAGATATCGGCAATTCTCTTTTATCCATGTCGTGCTAACAGCTTTCAGAAAGGCATGGATCCATCTCCGCCGAATATGGGTTAAATATCAAGGCAAACTATATTCTCTTGCATTCAGTTGACAACCAGTCTAGAAGAAGTAAACTCTAAAGTCAAACGCAATGCGTAACTATTCGCCGTTGGTATTTCTCGAAAAATCCGATTCTTGGTGCTCCCAGGTATCTACATGTGACTCCCATGTTGCCTTCGCTGTCTTCCTCCCACCCACTAAAAAACAAAAAACTACGAAATCTTTGGCATCCGACTACAATTTTCACGGAGTAATCCCGCAATTCCGTCATCCCAACTGGCTATGCTCAGACAAATAACAAATATATCCAAGGTCTGAACGGCCTATTTGCTGTAGTTGAATTAATTTACCTAATTCATAAAGACAGTACACGTGCATATTTACACATTAAATCCGTTCAGATCAGAGTCTGTTAAGAGTTATGCTTGGTATAAAGTTAGGCTTCTTATTTCTATTATTGCGTAATTTGATGATTATTATTTACACTCGAGATATTGACCTCATGTTTGTCGCTAATTTCAGCCGTTGTATGGACAGTCATTAGGGAGTGAGTGAGTATGATGTGTGTAAGTGTGTATATTCGTGTGTAGCCTTCAAGGTATTTCGAACTCAGTTCATAAATACAGTAGGCACACATTATTCTCGCTCCAAATTCACACTTCTATGACAATTATTATATTAGAAAATTTACGAAACAATGCTTTAACCTAACATGCTATTGATCCAAGGAAACAAAATACAACGAGTTTGCTACTGTAAATGACTGACAGTATTTCTCTTCTGTATTTGTGGAGGTTGAAACTTTGTCAGTGAACATAAGACATCATTGCCTCTTCTTGGTATTATTGCCAAGCAATAAATATTTGGCATAGTTTTTATGTACGCGTGTGTCTGGAATTTTTCAAGATAATTGTGTCACTGTCATGTTGTTTAAGAATACAGTCATTGGCAGTTAAAGTGATTTTACGGCAAAGATCTTGAGGTATCTTCTTTATTGGTAAGCTTTAGCGAACAATAAATATTAACATGATTTAAAACTAATAATACCTTAGACAGATTTTTACAAACAATATCTGCTTTGTGGAACAGATTCCTTATGCTTCCACGAACGACGTAACCATAGCCACTTCAAGGTAAGGGTGAAAACAAAATGCTGATTTCCTATTACATCTACCGGGTGTAACAGCAAAATTGTCCATATCGTGTAAAGCATAATTGTCCAACCCACAAAATGTTTAATATCTAAAAAAAATAATTATACTGAGTTTCTTTTTTTTACAGGATTTCAGAAAAGATGCTTACCCATCTAGACACCATTTGTTGTAAGAATAATTGAAAAATACTTTGAGTTATTCACTTAGAAAGAGAACAGGATAAAGTCGTTTTGCGTCAGCCCCTCGATGTATTCCAAACTGAGCAATGGTAAGAGGAGAAAAGATCATCTAGGCATTCAGTAAGCCATCTTCAAAGTTCATTAAGAAACCATCAAGAGAATCGTGAATAAGTTTAAAAAAGAGGGAACAGTAGAGAGAAAAACTGGATCAGGGGGTCACAACAGGAAGAGGGGTCATCATTTCACCTTAAAGCTAAAGAGATGAATTAGAAAAGATTCAACTCAATCCATAAGACGTTTGGCACACGAGAGAGTAGTTTCATCTATGACTGTCCAATGAGCGATGAAAAAAGGACTTAAAAATGAAATCGTACGTGAAACGTATGTGGCACATTGTTACTCCAGTACAGAAAGTTCGTACGGTTAGGTTAGAGAGGGCGTAAACTATCTTGAATAAATTGGAAAATGACCCTGAATAATATATATATATATATATATATATATATATATATATATATATATATATATATATATATGTTTGAATTGTATTTAAACCCTTCGTGAGTTATCGATTCTTATCTATGATTAATTAATGATGAATGTGTCATTTTCGTTTATGATCGATTTTATACGATTCTTCTGTTAAGCTTAGAGAGTAATTATACATTCATGTTGCTCAAAGTAAGGTCCAGTAGGGTTATAAAAACCTCTGAGAATTCCAGTAAGATATCTTTAATCATTTCAAAGATATAACGGTTCAAAACTTAATTTAACAATTGGACAATTTTGATGTTACACAATTTGGACAATTTTGCGGTTACACACGGTATATTTGATGATACATTCAATAGCCGTCTACAGTGAGTGGCCTTTGAACCGTGTAATGGATAATTATTTATAATTTAAAAAAAAAGGATTTATACATTTGAAAAAACAAACACCTTTGTCTATTTCTTTGTATTAAAGAGGGTAACTACAAAAGTTTGCTCTGCCTTGCTTGATAGATATTTGATCTTCATTGAGATTAAGTAATTGAGTCTCATGAATGCAACCTTTTGGCAAGTAGTGAGTAAAAAGCTATCAAATCAAATAGGGCCACTAAAATGTCAACGTCACCATTTATTTCCCAAAGAAAAGAGATGATAACGGCAATTATTGTTTTTATTAGCCTCCCGACGATTTCTTACGTGGGAAATATCCATTCGTTTCGGACCAATTCCTGAATTCACACCTATGTTGTTCTCTTTCCAGTCATTACCCGGTTTTTCAAAAGAAACTCACCGAATGTAGACAAGCTCAAACGGAAAGGGCATTACTAGCCCAGGAAAGGATTTCATCTGTACGTGTGGTTTACGACCATATCCCATTGAAACACCGGTTTTCGTCTGATCATCGAAGTTAAGCAACGACCAGCATGGTCAGTACCAACATGTGTAAAACGCTTGGTAAAAACAGGTGTTGTAATCTTTGATGCGCGGGTGGTGTAATGGATAACGGCTCGGAAGTGGAAATCAGAGGGCCGTGTTCAAATATCAGACGGGTTCGTTATATTTACTAACGCACAAATACCCCAAGTAAAAGTATGGGTCCATCTCTTCTCCTCTTATCTAGGGGTTAAATAGTAAGACTTGTATCAGTAAATAATTATTATCTACACCAAATTCTTACAATTAAAAAAAAAACATATTTCTTGGCTTTAAAAAAACCTGAAAAAGGTGTAAAATCAAATGAATCAATCAATCAGTTATCTCTATGCTATTAACTTTAGTCACTGAACCAAATAATATAGGAAAATAGACGATCTATAATGCTTTTTTGCTTGATCAAAGTAATACACTACTTAAGCACATTTTTTCAAGAATTATCTTGACACACACAAATTTAAAATAAATAGAAATATATATATATATATATATATATATATATATGATAAAATGTACTTTTAAGGTATGCTATATTTATGGGTTAAAGTGTTCAATATCAGCGATACAGCGTTTGTAAATATAAAAGTGTACAGTGTCAACACAGTCTGTGTTATACTAAAACGAAATCTTCATAACCATTGCCTGCTTTTTAATTCAATGTCGTAATGAGAACGACAATAATATATAAATTCTAACCTTCACAGCATTGATTCAAAAGAAGTTTCAATAGCGATAGTAAAGCAATAATTTACTCACTGCAATGATGCAACTTCGTTTCGGTGAATTTAGTTGCACCTCGACTGGTGAGAACACAAATGGTTAAGAATAATTTTCATAAAATTTGTGCATAACGTTTTTGGTTCTCACCAGTCGAGGTGCAACTAAACTCACCGAAACGAAGTTGCATCTTTGCAGTGAATAAATTATTGCTCTACTATCGCTATTGAAACTTCTTTTGAATTAATCCTTTTTTTAATGCTTTTTGAATTAATGTTTTTTTTTGTCGTTCGTAAATTGTTTTTGTGTATATAAAATTATAATATATATATATGTATACATATATATATATATATATATATATATATATATATATATATATATATATATATATATATAAAGTGAGGACATAGGAATCAAGGTTGCATCTTCTTTCTCAGCTTCAAAGGTATTTTCGGATTAATCGTTGGTCTAAACATAACATTTAAGCATCAAACTAGTAATCAGCGTGAAATTGTCATACTTTCCTCTGCCTCTATATCATAGATATCATCGATGTCAATATATATATATATATATATATATATATATATATATATATTGATTGTATATATATATATATATATATATATATATATATATATATATATATATATATATATATACACAATCATGCCAATATATATCAAACTTGTCACAACATTACATAGAATCTAAACATATGAGCCTGTTGTTAATATTTCGTTCTCTTATACGGTACGTCATAGAACCACATCACTAATTTATGAATAATATATCATCATAATATTCATCGACCGTTATTGCCGCATATCAACCTTCTTTGTCAACATGAGAGACTATCATCTTTGATGGTGAATATCTTTGTTTAAATGACTCACGTGAACCGTATCTTAGATCAAGGGATAGCTCATTAAAAAAGAATTCTTTATTTTCTCCCGAAATTAATGCAAATATACGAAACTGAGAGCGGCTCAGAATCATACATAACAGATATTCGTTGTTATATTTAACAATATATATATATATATATATATATATATATATATATATATATATATATATATATTTTTTTTCATTATTCGGACTATTGTCCTCATCTTTGTCGCCAAATTTACTACAATGTTTCGGCCGTTGTACGCTCCGGCCTTCTTCAGATGGTTGGAATGTTGAACTTAACCCTTTATTTCGCTCTATTTCTAGTTCATGTTTAATGGATCTCAGTTATCTCCTGTAAATTTTCCCTCTTCAAGTTCTCCACGGCCTTAACTGGGTATTGAACACACACTCTTTGGATCCTGTGACTGGATCTAACCAACGCCCTTATCCACTGTGCCATGTGTCCTTGAGGACATCTGTGTATGAATTTCTGGGTATTATAAAGAGTGTGAGTTCAAGATTATTTTCTCGTGATATACATATCTGCACATTTTTCTTATCAGAAACATAAACAAAGCTTTTTCTAAAGAATCAATAGATTTATTTTTAATCCGACATTTTTATTCACTATAATAAAGTTTGATGTAGTAAAAATGTAGAAAATAAAAATGTATCCATTTATTCTTTATATATTTTTAAGTAAATCAACCCAAGCAAGGCAGGAGTGCCACTAGTACACAAGGGGTTACAGAGGATTGAGAACAAGAGTAAAGAGGATTGTTTTGCAAAAGGCTAAAGTGAAGGACAGAGATCAAGGTCAAGGCAGCAGAAAATATAGATAGACATTACATTTGAATATTTGATGATTATAGCTATCAGGGAAGCAAATGATAAGAAGGGAGTTCTACTTACGTGATGTGTGAGATAAGAAGCTGTCGTGGAAGAACAGATGGCTACATTTAGCCGTTTCGTCAGTGAAAGGGCGGGAACGAGATGCCAACCTAGTAGCGCGCTTAAATTGATGAGTTTGGAAACCAGTGAAAGTAGCTCATCGGAGCAGTTGCCATGAAAATACTTGTAGAAAAGACAGGGGAAACCGTAGCATGTCTGTGAGAAAGTGACTATAGACGGGATGCGAGATCAGGACCAATGCCGTTGCATATCCGTGTCTGGACTTTGTCGAGGTCTTCGAGATGAACAGCGGGAGTAGCAGACCATATATGGCAGCAATATTCCACGCAAGAACAAGTGGTTGATTTGGAGGTTTGCAGGTTGGACTCAGGCGGGAAAAACCTTCTGGCGAGACACAGAGATCCAACTTTCCTTGCGGTAGATGAAGCTATAGATTCAATATAGTTGTTCCACGTCAGGTCAGTGGAGAGCGTGAGACCAAGCAGCCACAGAAAGGCATCAGCAAATCTGATAGGAGGCATGGAGAGTACTCGATGGTGGGTAAATGGGTACAGTTTCGTTTTAGAGGCATACAATTTTCATGCCTGGTTAGTTTTGTCAACGATGCCGAATTTACTATTGAGGCAGGAGGAAATATTAATGTCGTCAGCGTAGACAACAACTAGTCATATTGGTAGCAAAATGACCTAAAGTAATAGTAGCAGAATATCATCGTATGTGACATGGACAGAAAGGAGCTGGCGCTGACTGCAACATGAAGTGGCCTCAGGGTTGCCCACCGGAGGCACGTGTAGGGACACCATTCCATACGCGACATATCACTACAAGCACCCTGATATTATGCAACTATTTATCAGAGCAGCCGCTCAAGACTCTATGCAAGAGTTAGTGCCCCTAATATATATATCCAAATGAGAGGAAGAATGGATTAAGTAAAATTCCGCTGTTCGTAGCATTTACTTTAAAAATGTGCTCAATAAAAAGTAGAGCAAAATATTATTATTATTTTATCATAAGAGCTTATAACAAAACTTGTCGAAAATGTTAAACAATAGATTTGGTGTTTTGAAACACGAAAGTTATTGTGTAGCGATGTCAACATGTTTTTATATAATAACATATAATAATGATAATAATATATATATATATATATATATATATATATATATACTTTAGTTACACGATCGAGCACTCTAGACATTTGTAAGGGGTGGATGGCGCTGCTATTATCGCATCGCTTTTTAATTATGAATTGAACACTCTTGGCTACTGACGTTTGTACACATATCGTATAAAATACGTTAAAATTTCCCTTTCTCCGCCGTAGCCAATAGTTTAGGGGTAGGATATCCGACTGATGCTAATTCGGTCAAGTTTCGGTCCCGGCTTGAAGCAATCGAACGTCCAACCACACTGATTAGCTGCGAAACAGCTTTTATGTGGATGGCAATATATGTTTGTGTGTGTCCGCAGATGTTAGCCTAAAATACTCTACATTTTTATTTTCCGATTTATCAGTCTGAATTTGAATTGATGGTATATATCCACGCAGGTAACTTTATCATCAGCCTTGCAGGAATTAATCAGGCCCTGACAGATTTGTATCCGTCCGCCTTCCCGTTCTTCCATCTGCAACCATGTGGCTCTCTTGTCGCAAAGCATGCGATATATCAACTTTGCCAATATTGTTAACAGCGCGAAGAAATCGACATTTTTTACAGACATTTCTAGTCGGAATATTTCAATTTGCGCTGATGAATTGATTGAAACGTTATTCATTCGACATGCAACCCCAACTGCCTCTACTCACAACTATTCTGAGGTCTCTGTAAATGCTCAGCGCGCAAATACGGATGTGTGTCAATGGATTAAATTTACTCGGGTATATGGATTCAGCGACGGAACTTTCCTATCAGGCGGCAAATTTTTATGTTTTGGCTCAGCTTCCGTCTGTAATGTTGCAGAAATGATGGGTTACTGGTGGGAAGATTAGAACTCTCCTACCACACCACCAGTCGTAGGCTAAAGAAAAAAAAATAGATGGTTTAATTTCGCAAGGACTCTGGTAATTAATAACATTAATTAGCTTATTTATTATCGAGTCATATATTCTAATCTTTTAGTAATGCTAAATGACTGAAT